>CM076573.1:921625451-921773734 GCA_034641835.2 Pinus albicaulis
AGGTTATAATGAAATCGATTTACATAGTCCTTCAAACTTTCATCTTCCCCTTGTATCATACCGAAAATATCTTCATTGGATTTGCAATAGTCTTGGTACTTCTTCAAGAATATGTTCTTCATGTCCTCCCATGATTGGATGCAATTCCCACCTAGGCTCATGAACCATTGGAGAGCTGCTCCTTTTAGAGTAAGAGGAAACACTTTCAATCTTTGATCATTAGTACAACAATCATATCCTCTACAAAGTATTTCGAACTCAAATAAGAATGTATCTGGATCTTCATTTGCTAAACCATGAAAATTTGGTAAAGATGGGGGAATTATGTGCATTTGTGTCACTCCTCCTAGATCTTTGATAGGAAATTCAAAAGTAGAAACGTGAGCCATTTCTTACCATAATATAAGATGTTTTTCATGTGTTTCTTCGAGGCTCCTTCTTCAAATGTTCTTGTCAATTAGTTAGTGAAATGGGTGGTGCTTACATCACCACTTGAGTGAAATAATGTGATTCATTTTTTTTTTTTAAATTTCTATATTTTTCTAGTCATTCACACAAAAATTCAAACATCTATTTCTACACAAAAAATTAACAAATCTGTCGGAAAGCGGGCGGGGGAGCAGGGCTGTTACATGCTCCGTACGCAGGTTCTTACCTTCCGTTTTTAATACCCAATTCTCTCCTAGCAGGCACTCATCAGATTCACACTACTCTTTAGAAATGACTACACTCTCCCCGGCAACGGCGCCAAAATGTGGAGCGATAAAAATGTGTCTTTTTAACTCCTAATTACCTTCACATTAATTGTCAACCCAGGGACGACTTTTTATTTCAAGAGTGTACTCAGTTTGAGGCGGCTATTTACTCAAGAGTAATGTTTTGCAGTATAGTGCTTAAAATCCAAAAGTAAATGAAAGCTGGAAACAAAATCTAATTGGAATAGCAAGAAACTGAAATGTTCTAAACTAAATCATTCACTCAAACAACCATCAATCGAGGATACAGTAGCAATAACTCATTCCTCTGGATATTGATGCAATTGAAATCAAACCGGAACAAGACAATCAATCTAGGAACGAGGAAGCAATAACCAATGTTCTCTACAGTTGAGAGTCCTGCTTTAAAGCAATTAAATGGAAATAGAAATTAAACTAAAGCTGCCATTGAAAGTAAACTAGGAAAACTCCTTAAAAGCAAACTCTTGCAATTAATCAACCAAACTAAACAGCGAAGTAAATGGACAGCAAACTTATAATTAAAGGAATTAAACAACGAATCATATTTAATAAATCTGAACAGCAAACTCTAATTAGTGGAATCGAATAACCAATAATCTGAAATGAACAGCGAAGCTTTACATTTGAAATGAACAACATAACAATATAAGTTGAAAAGGATAATAATCTCCGTTATGATGGAAAAGAACAGCCACACGATTCAATCTCAACTTGTGCAATAAAATAATTCCATAAAATATTCTAACAGCACACTATAAAAACATGAAACTGTAAAATAATGCAATTCAAAAGAATAGGAAATAAATCAAACCATCACACAGCAGCAATTGTAAATATATGATACACAGCAGCAGCATACTCCACCAGAGGTTGGGCCCTTAGCCGCCAGCGGACGCTGCTGGGTTACTTCAGAATGAAAAGAATTAACAGCAACTCCCAAATCATGTATTAATCAGCAAATTGTGGAATCATTACAACAGCAAAGGCTTGAGAATTACAGCATGCAACAATCCCTATCCTATCATGAATAATCCAACATCATTCTTCATCATTTTTCCATCATTTTTCATCCCCAAATCATCCCCAAATCATCCCCATCTCTGATCTCCGTTTTAATTTAAATAGAGAGAGATCAGAGAGAAGTTACAATAAAGATAAGTATAACATGATTTCTATTACAAAATTGGTTTGCTTCTAACCATTTGATCAACAAGAACAAGGCGAATTTGGCTTTGCAGCTGAGATTTGGAGGACGGCCGCAACAACAAATCTGAGAAAATCATGCTCAAAGAACCCTGTATTTCTCTCAGTACAAGCCGAATTTTGGCAAACCGTTCTGTGCTAAAGTTAATTGGGTCCGTTCTGGACAAAACCCATGTTCCAGATTTTTCAGATTCTACTTCATTTGCTCGAAATCTCAACTGCAAAACCGTCACTTCTTATTCCAGCGAATTTCTGAGTTGGCACTTTTAATGATCAAATCTTCAATCTGGAAATTATCTTGGAGGCTAAAAATGGTGAATAATGTTGCAACTGATTTATTAAAACTATCATTGATAAAATCATGCATAATCATCAATTTATTAGAAATAAAGGAGAATAAATAATATTCATTCATAGAAGCATAAAACATCATAAAATGGATTTATATAATAAATTATAATAAATGACATGATGAAGAATAGTAGAAATGGGTGGAATAAGTGTTCAAAAGTGATAATAATAATGGCATATTAACGGCCCAACATACCCCCACACTCAATATGTTGCATGTCCTCATGCAACGAAAACTGAATATATTGCATGTCCTCATGCAACCCAAAGACAAACCCATGTGTTAACCAAGCAATAAAAAATATGTTCATCTCAGCTCATGAAATGGATAGAACAAATGAATTCTTCCTTAATTAATGAATATTCACTTTTAGTAATCTTGATGAAGGCATAACAATTTTTATATTGACATTCAACTATATGTATATATGAAGTTGCAACAAAATATGATTTAAGTAACAGCAAACTTCATTAACCATTTTCTCAAAAACTACAAACCAGCTTTTGTTGAAATTTGACAAGTAAATTTATAATATATGAATGCCTTTATGATTCCAAAAATCAGACTGTTTTGATGCATGGATCATGAGATATAAACAAAATGACTGTAGCTGAGAGTGCATGATTTCCGAAATTTTATGAACCAATATTTCTTGAAATTGTCTGGGTTTGTATTAATGATACGTCTGTGTTTTCCAAAAATCACAAGAATTGAGTTCATAGTTTTAAAAATATTATGGAAATCAATTTCTGCACTGAAATTGTATGCCTTAAATGAGAAAGAAAATTGAAAACATCCATCATGCGTAGCAATTCCTCCCCTTCTCTGAAAAATTAGCATGCCCTCATGCGATGCTAGAAAAAAATTGAGGTGGTTGCTACCAGCTGTTGAATTCTATGCTTGGTGTAAAACAACATGGAATAAGGGAGGTGTTGAGAATGAATAAGAATAGCAATGGATGATAAAGAATATGAATGGCATAGTCATAAGAAAGAAATGAATGAAAGAAACACTCCCCCAAACTGAAAGATGATATGCCACTGAAAAAGGGGAAGTGGTAAAGATGTGGAATGAAGCATGATAAATAATGCTCAAAATGGATTTCAGTAAATTCTCCTAAATTCGTAATAAATCAGAAAATTATGCTATTTTACCTCAAGTTTTACCTCCACAAAGAAAAATGTGGAATGACATATATGGACTAGCATTTGTTGAAGCTGATGTAGGCAAAGTTGGCGCTGAAAGTGATACAAAAGGTGGAATCCAGGTAAGCACATCATGTCTGAAGAATTGTTCACGTGCGCGAGCCTCTTCTGTTAAGTGCAATAGTGTGGTCATGCTATGAATATATTTCTGCCCATACTTGTTGTTTTCCTGCAAACAAAGCACTATTTTGCATACAATGTTCTTGAATCCATAGTGTTAGTTTTGAATAGAAATAGATAAGATGCATGCAAAACTTTCAGTCAGAAAAACTTTTGTGAAATCAACAAGTTATGGCAGAGTGTAGTAATCATATCGCATGCTATCCCATAATGCATACATTCCCCCTCCAATTGGAAAAGGAATTCCATGACCATAAAGCGTATGAGAGGTGTTGTGCTGAGAGCAAGGCAAGGGAATGAACAATATTGCAGTAAATAAAACAAAGTACACATATCAGTGATAGGATAGCGAGAGTTATGGTTATAATGAGAGCAGAGTGTGTAAAGATAGTTATGAATAAAAGATAGGACGCTTTGGATTGATGATAAGTTATGAAAAAGAGAAAAAGGACAGCAATATGCCAAAAAAATGCTTTACTGACAGTATTCTAGCTGAAAATGATGCGATTGATCATAAAAAAATTTCTCATGCATAAAGGTTCAAAACAGGGAAAATTAAGGGAATAACTTCTCTGATAAAAAGAAAAAAAATAAGAAAAGGGTATTATAGTAATAATTGACGATAAGATATAACTTCAATACCATAAGCAGAGCCTCTGCTGCCAGCAGGCGTCCATAGCCTCGGCAGGGTTGCTTTTTAACCCATATGAGCCAGAATCCTCAATTTATAACTAGAGAGTTTCAGTGCTGTTCTTACAGAAGAGATCAGTGTGCTGGCGTGGTAACCAGATAACCACACTGCCATTCACTGGGATGTAGCAAAAGTGATCAGGCCGGCTCGTGATGAGACCTCCTGTTCTAAGGATAATTTGACTATCCAATGGATCATAACCCTGGTGTGGTGGCCATAATGGGAATGTCACTTTCTTACAACCTTATGAACATGGTAGGCTGGCTCGTAATGAGACCCCATATCCTCCATCTGTGAACAAAATTTTGTTGTTATTACACACTTTTATGATAAAAAGAGGGAGGCTCAGTACTCCTTAAGAGCAGTGATGGTGGAAGAAGTTGAACATGTCAATAGAAAAATATATCCATAATCTCATTTATTACAGACAGAGAAGATTATAATCCAGAAGGGTGGAACCAGCATGGTATTAAGATGATCAATCAATTTCATGTTCAACAGAAAACAATGCAGTAAAGTAGTATATAAATAATTGTGTCTCTTTTGAAAATAATCTATCATCAAGGAGCTGTTCTGTTAAATATCATAACGTGAATGATATTAACTCGCTTCAATAGAATCCATAATTCTTGTCCTTATAAAAATAGTGTACTTCATGCCATGAAGGGGAATTAGTAAAATGTGGTTGAGATGAACTAGGAATAGTCCCACAAGAGGAAGGAAGGGTTGCTCTTTTGAAGGAACAACAAAAACACTCAAAAAGTGGTGTTCCGTGTAGGGAACAACAAAGGAAATGCACACCAAAAAGCAAAAATACACATAAAAAAATGTGAAAATGCAAATGTCGTTCCTTTAGAAAAGGAACAGCAGAAATGCAAGTGCCGTTCCTTTGGAAAATGAACAGCAAAAATGAAAAGTGCAGAAGTGCTGTTCCATTCGAAAAGGAACAGCAAAACGTGAAAGTGCAGAAGTGTTGTTCCATTCGGAAAGGAACAGCAAAATGGACAATCATAAAATGCAAACATGCAAAAAAAACAAATTCGCTGTTCACAGCATTGATGCTGAGGATGAGTTACACTTTGAATGAAGCAACACCTGAAACACAAAATATAAGAGAAATTAGAAAAGAAACAACATTTTATTTAAAAACAATATGTAAATTATGTTACAACAGCTATGATATTATGTAAAAAAAAATTATCTTTTTGAAGAATGTTTTGGCAGCAGTGACAAGACATGAATCTTCAAATCGAAATCAATTCTTCATTTCTTCTATTATGAATCCGTTGGGTAATGACTTAGATGAAATTCCTTTGTTTCGTTAAATTTTTTTCAAGAATCACTCGTCCATAAATTGACCTTCTTTATTTTCCCAAGACCTGCAAAAAAGCGAGTGTCTACCTGCAATAAAACATTAAATCATGGAGAAAGAGAGGTGATCGGGCTCTCCTAATCCAAGAATGATGCAAAAAACAACAAGTAGTTACTCTATATAACAAATCCATTGAAAAAATAACAAAGTAAAATTTATTTGTCACCTGCGGGAGAGCAGTGGTCGACCATACTATCCAGCAGTGTTTTAATCACAACTTCTTCTTTTTTCATCGAAATTGAGTGATTCCAAAGCCAAATGAGAGCTAATTCAAAATTTTATCTCCAGTAGCAACAGGTTTTAGAAATTCAATGATATGATATGTCAAATTTAGTTAGAACAACCTGCATAACATAGTCATTTTCAATTACCCAGCTCAGATCAACAGTTAATGTTTTAAGCGTAACTTTTTCGTTTGATGTCGGATTCGAATGATTCAAATTGGAAATGAAATTAGATTCATTTATTTATTTCCAATAGAAACAGGTTTTGGAGACAAGAAGAATTGATAGGTCAAATACTGTAAGGAACAGCCGGAAAGACATAGTTTTAAGGGTGCTGATTTACGATAGACAGTCAGTATTTTGATCATAAATTCCCCATACGATATCAAAAATGAGTGATTCTAATTGCATTGTAAACTAGATTCATAGGGGAATCTACCATAGTAACAAGTTTTAAAAATTCAAACATTTAGGCCTCCAAAAACTGACTGTCCCAACTCTGTTCCTGAGCTGCCCACTAGACATCCGGTCAATGTTTTGGTTCTAACTTTTTCGTTTCAAATCCAAATTGACTGACTCAAATTGGGTTAGAAAGTAGACATCAAGGGCTACCTAGGGTAGAAACAGGTTTTAAAAATATTCACTTTTGGTCCCTCAAAACATGACTGTCCCAACTGTTTTTCCAGAAAGTTCATCAAGCCCGCAAGCCAAAAAAATGATATTCAAGCATTTTTTCAAATTGGTGATAAAAATGAAAAATGTGTGTTTGTAGAACTTATTATTTCTATTATGATTCATCTACATATACAAATAAATTGAAATATTTATCACCGATGTTGATTTCGATAGCGTGTTGCAACAAACAAACAACTATTTTTACAAAAAAAACAAAATGCATTTATTTATGTTCTTATTTTATTTTATTTTATTTTTTCACTAACCTACTTTGATTGAAATATGAATATGACTATGTATAGGAGTACTTCCAATGGAACCATTTTCGAAATAAGGCTTCAAATATGTACATACCCAAATTTGAAAAATGCATGTTGATAAAATTAGGGTATGAGAAGCCAACTTCCCTTGAAAAGATGTTGTCAAAAATTGTTGAAGTATAGAGTGATGCTGCAAACAAGTGATGGAATGAAACCAATCTTCAATATATCCTTTACTTTCTTGATTTCCCATAGCCATCATATCATGAAGTTCTTGAGCTTTTAAAATGACTTGTTGATGCATACTAAAAGAAACCTCATTTTCTTCCATAGCTTCTACAATTTTTGAATTTGAAACATTCCGAATCTCATTGTAAGTTTTCTCCATTGGTGCATGTGAGATAGAATGGGTGGGAAGGATGGGTAAATTTTGCAGTTCAACATTGTAAGCATGTTGTACTGGTTTATTGTGGTGAGGGTGTGGAATTAGTTGAGCAGAAAATTGTGTATGGAATGGAGCATTGTGATGATGTGGTTGGTTGGGTTGAGTGGATAAATTTGATATGCAAGCAAGATGTTGTGAAAGAGCTGGTGGAGAATATGGAGAATGTGCTTGTGCTACAAGATGAGGGAGAGTAGTCATGCAATCATAAGGTGAACCATGCCAAACTTGTAGATAAGATTGGTGGTTATATTGAAATTGACATGGCTGCCCTAGAACATGAGTATTCCATAATGGATTATACAAGTAAGAGAATGGAGAAGAAGTGTTTTGAACCATACCTGTAGGCCATGATTTCCATGGTTTTGACCTTGTTACAGCTTCCTCACCTCTTTGATATGATACTTCCATCCTAGATAAGGAAGAATAACCATCTATGGGCTGCTCCTTTCGGTCATGAGGGAAAAACACTTCATCAAATTCTTCATTTTTATGAACCTGCAAAACGTCCAATTTTGAGCTTAGAGAGCTAATAAAATCAACTTTAAAATTTTCAAATAAATAATTGATTTCAGCTCTTATGTCTCCTATTCTTGTAGCAGATTTGGAAAAGAAAGAACAAACATCTCTAGAATTCTTACCAGCCTTGGAGATTCCTCTTGAATACCTTATGCATAACTCACAAACATCATCATATGATAACTGAAAAACATCACCTTTTCCTATCAGATTTAAGAGTTCTAAAAAATCATCTTTGATTCCTTTAAGAATGAGTGTTTTTAAGATCTCTTTTTCCAAATGCTTATGCTTTGATTTTTGAAGGTTATAATGAAATCAATCTACATAGTCCTCCAAACTTTCATCTTTCCCTTGTATCATACCGAAAATATCTTCATTGGATTTGCAATAGTCTTGGTACTTCTTCAAGAATATGTTCTTCATGTCCTCCCATGATTGGATGCAATTCCCACCTAGGCTCATGAACCATCGGAGAGCTACTCCTTTTAGAGTAAGAGGAAACACTTTCAATCTTTGATCATTAGTACAATAATCATATCCTCTACAAAGTATTTCGAACTCAAATAAGAATGTATCCGGATCTTCATTTGCTAAACCATGAAAATTTGGTAAAGATGGGGGAATTATGTGCATTTGTGTCACTCCTCCTAGATCTTTGATAGGAAATTCAAAAGTAGAAACGTGAGCCATTTCTTACCATAATATAAGATGTTTTTCATGTGTTTATTTGAGGCTCCTTCTTCAAATGTTCCTGTCAATTAGTTAGTGAAATGGGTGGTGCTTACATCACCACTTGAGTGAAATCATGTGATTCGTTTTTTTTTTTTAATTTCTATATTTTTTCTAGTCATTCACACAAAAATTCAAACATCTATTTCTACACAAAAAATTAACAAATCTGCCGGAAAGCGGGCGGGGGAGCAGGGCTGTTACATGCTCCGTACGCAGGTTCTTACCTTCCATTTTTAATACCCAATTCTCTCCTAGCAGGCACTCATCAGATTCACACTACTCTTTAGAAATGGCTACACTCTCCCCGGCAACGGCGCCAAAATGTGGAGCGATAAAAAGGGTCTTTTTAACTCCTAATTACCTTCACATTAATTGTCAACCCAGGGACGAATTTTTATTTCAAGAGTGTACTCAGTCTGAGGCGGCTATTTACTCAAGAGTAATGTTTTGCAGTATGGTGCTTAAAATGCAAAAGTAAATGAAAGTTGGAAACAAAATCTAATTGGAACAACAAGAAATTGAAATGTTCTAAACTAAATCATTCACTCAAACAACCATCAATCGAGGATACAGTAGCAATAACTCATTCCTCTGGATATTGATGCAATTGAAATCAAACCGGAACAAGACAATCAATCTAGGAACGAGGAAGCAATAACCAATGTTCTCTACAGTTGAGAGTCCTGCTTTAAAGCAATTAAAATGAAATAGAAATTAAACTAAAGCTGCCATTGAAAGTAAACTAGGAAAACTCCTTAAAAGCAAACTCTTGCAATTAATCAACCAAACTAAACAACGAAGTAAATGGACATCAAACTTATAATTAAAGGAATTAAACAACGAATCATATTTAATAAATCTGAACAACAAACTCTAATTAGTGGAATCGAATAACCAACAATCTGAAATGAACAACGAAGCTTTACATTTGAAATGAACAGCATAACAATATAATTTGAAAAGGATAATAATCTCTGTTATGATGGAAAAGAACAGCCACACGATTCAATCTCAACTTGTGCAATAAAATAATTCCATAAAATATTCTAACAGCACACTATAAAAACATGAAACTGTAAAAAAATGCAATTCAAAAGAATAGGAAATAAATCAAACCATCACACAGCAGCAATTGTAAATATATGATACACAGCAGCAGCAGCGTACTCCACCAGAGGCTGGGCCCTTAGCCGCCAGCGGACGCTGCTGGGTTACTTCAGAATGAAAAGAATGAACAGCAACTCCCAAATCATGTATTAATTAGCAAATTGTGGAATCATTACAACAACAAAGGCTTGAGAATTACAGCATGCAACAATCCCTATCCTATCATGAATAATCCACCATCATTCTTCATCATTTTTCATCCCCAAATCATCCCCATCTCTGATCTCTGTTTTCATTTAAATAGAGAGAGATCAGAGAGAAGTTACAATAAAGATAAGTATAACATGATTTCTATTACAAAATTGGTTTTCTTCTAACCATTTGATCAACAAGAACAAGGCGAATTTGGCTTTGCAGCTGAGATTTGGAGGATGGCCGCAACAACAAATATGAGAAAATCATTCTCAAAGAACCCTACGTTTCTCTCAGTACAAGCCGAATTTGGGCAAACCATTCTATGCTAAAGTTAATTGGGTCCGTTCTGGACAAAACCCATGTTCCAGATTTTCCAGATTCTGCTTCATTTGCTCGAAATCTCAACCGCAAAACCGTCACTTCTTATTCCAGCGAATTTCTGAGTTGGCACTTTTAATGATCAAATCTTCAATCTGGAAATTATCTTGGAGGCTAAAAATGGTGAATAATGTTACAACAGATTTATTAAAACTATCATTGATAAAATCATGCATAATCATCAATTTATTAGAAATAAAGGAGAATAAATAATATTCATTCATAGAAGCATAAATCATCATAAAATGGATTTATATAATAAATTATAATGAATGACATGATGAAGAATAGTAGAAATGGGTGGAATAAGTGTTCAAAAGTGATAATAATAATGGCATATTAACGGCCCAACAATTAGGTTAAGACAAAGAGGCCTTGTTTCGATCTTGCCCTTTTCCCATGCTTATCAACTTGTTTCAGAGTTCCCGATAGTTTGGTATATGTTGTTTAGGAGTTCCCTCTCCATATATTGATTTGTTTGTTTATCTTATGTGTTTTCTCAAAAATACGAAGGTGAATTTCTAAAGTTAGGAGTTCTAATGCTTCTATATATCAACAGAATGTTCATCTTACATGTTTATCAGTTTGAGTATTGTTCATAAAGATTAATGGTTTGCCCTACCTCGTGAGTTATTGCTTTCAGACTATATATGTTTAAGACCTCTTATTCTCTTCCCAAACTTGATGTTCATTACACCTCACACATCACCTAAGGATCCATTAACCTTGCTAAATCGGCCCTGCAATACACTCTGATTCATCATTTAGACACCCTCGACTTCATCTAACCCATAGCCCAATTGATTTAACAGCCTCTCATTCCACCTATCCTACTCAGTCATCTTACCCCAACCCAAAACAAAAAAACAAATTACACTTAACAACTGGCCTAAAATCAATCATCCGAAGTGAACAAGCTCACATCCTTCACATAATAGAGAGAGCCCTCTCTGAGTCCAGGAAAGCTAGGTCCTATGACTCCAAAGACTGGTCTGATGTTACCCTGTCATTTGGTTTAGCCAATCTGCCAAATCACGGGACCCTAACATAATGGCGATCACGGGGGGACCCTCTGAGTTCATAAAAATCTAAATACCCCTTAGGAATCCAGAATCCCTTCATCAAACAGTATCTTATGATTTATAGCTACCTCATCACTATCACTAACACAATGGTGATTAGGATGCAACCTCTAATGTAAGTGACAAACTAAGCATCCCTTAGGACTTCAAAAACCTTCATCAAATTATAGAGAACTTAACTGATAGCCTAAGAGTAGAATGTAGCTTTTTCACGATCTTAGAAAATTGATGACTCGGCTATAGGACAATCTTACATACCTTAAGGGCTGCATATAGAAAACTCAAAAAACCCAAAAACATTTCTAGATTGGCTTTTTTTCAGTATTGGTGGTGGACATAAATAACATATCTACAAAACAACTAAAAATATCCACTTGGCGGCTCCACTAGCCTTTAGTAGGCCTTCTAAGTTTTGCTAAGTATCTATAAACTCCTATAGGATTGCATCAAAAAAACCTTCGGAAATCTAGAACCTTAGTCACACACTGTGCGAGTTTGATAGCACCTAGAGAGGTCAGCCTTTCAAAAGCAGTCATAAACTTTCAACCTCTCTAAATTTTGAATTTGAAATCTGGCTTCACGAAGAATCAATACCAGATCTCATTCGGACCCAAACCCTCCTACTATAGTTGACGATCCAGAAATGATTTTGTGGCAAACTTCTAAAACTGGAAACTTAGCTACTTATATGACCATTCATAGAGCAAGCTTTGTACCTACACATCGTACAACATTGCAAGACCCCGAGTTTGACTTGCACCATACTAGAAACATTTTCAGAACCAAGTCACAAAGTAGAATCGACCATACCGATCTTAAGCCCATAGACTTGCAGCAGAGTCCTAGCAGAGAAGCTTCTCCTTCCACACCACCTAATCTACAACTTCTCCATCACTTCTACTCTTTTCACCCCAAGTCTACTTAGAATCAGTTTATTGGTCCAAGTACTTCCGCCACACCCATTCACATCGCCACTATGAAAACCACTCCATCTCATAGCACAAATCCTCCACCTGTAAATCCACCATTAGCTCCCACCATGGAAGCATGGTATGCGCCCCTTGTGTTACCACAACCATTGGTACCTTTGCCAAATGATTGCCAATCCAGAATCCCACACTTCACCAGGGCTAAATTCACTACTGCCCAACAACATGTAGATAGAATGAATGATGCTTTTGACTACATGGAATTAGAAGAGGAAACCATGAAAATGAGAATGTTTGCCCAAAGCCTAGGAGGATAAGCTAAGAAATGGTTCAAAAGCCTAACTCCCAACATCATACATGATCTCCCTTCCCTTTACCAAACTTTCATAAACAAATGGGAAATCAATAAAAACCCTCTTCAAATCCTCTCGGAATATAGCAACCTCAAAATAAACACGGGGGAAAGTGCCCAAGACTATTGCACTAGGTTCAATATTGTTTACAACGCACTACCACCAAACATGAAACCCCCATTAGGCCTAGCCTTAGCTAAATTCCCAGAGGGTTTTGACCCTGACATGGCCTATCAACTAAGAGAAAGAGAGCCCCTAACTCTAGAAGACATGCAAAAAGGAGCTATAAGTGTAGATGCCAACTTAATTGAAAAAAGAGCTAGGCTAAGATTGGAAAAGAGGGTAACATACAAATATGACACCATGCCCTCCACCTCCTCATCTGATTCCAAGATGGACAACCTTCTTAGGACCATGGAAAGAATGATGGAAAGAATAAGAATAAACGAAAGAACACCCCCTAGGGACAACCAAACAAATCCCCAAAACAGAAACGTGAATCAAAACTTTAGAAGAGACCCGCCCCAAAACAGACCAAGGGAAAATGATCAACAAATCAGGCCACCCTTCCAAGATGACTATGTTGATGAAGGGGAAAGAGATATTGAACAACCAGATGAGAATCATCTAAACTTAATAGGCTCTGATAGTGAGGGTGAGGTTTTCCTCACAGAAGAAGAATAAGGCTTTTTCTCCTCAAACCAAGATGAAACAAGCTATGAAGATTCCGAAGACCATGAATGGGGATTAGAAAATGCCATAATGGATGTCCATAGGCAATATGATCATAAGATTAAGAAAAACCAAGACAACTCCAGGGAAAACAACTCAGATACTATTGTCAAGAAAACTCCCGAAAACATTCTTAAAAGAACATCAGACAATAACAATACCATGGCTGAGAAAGCTGATCCCAACAAGGATAAAACTAGCCAACTAGGAGTTGACACAAGTTGTCCTAGCACCTCTGCAAAAGGGTCAAAACAGTGAGTCTTATGATGAAGAAGATGACAAGGCTTGTGGCACCTCCAAAGTTAGAGACACCATCATAAAACCTCTCACATGCATCTATCACAAAGGCAGAAGAGATGTGTTTGCTACCTCAAAAAGGAAAGGAGCCATCTCTCCTCTAGCGATCAAGCATTAGGACAAGGGAAAAGGAAAGGTGGACAAAGGTGAGCAGAAGGTACAGGTAAGAAGGAGCAAAAGGATCAAGAATACTTCTCAAGGATCTCGATTTATTGATCTAGACAGTGACAATGAGGAACAAGAGATGAAAACTAGGTTGCTCCTCTTGGAAAAATATGCACAGCTTGAGGAGTGGGAAAGGGATTTTGAGATGGCTCAAAGGGTCATCTTCTACGACAAAGATGAACATAAGCATTTCAAGGAGGTTAAGAGGGGCCTTGCCCTACAAAAGAAGATGGCCAAACATTATGTAAGGAAAAGCATGCTTTCTAATGCCAAGCTAAAGAAGGCCCTCATTGAAATAGAAGACCTAAAAAGAGCCAAAGTGCATGATAGCCTTGGATTCTTGGCTGAGGCTTCTCAACAGGTATCCAAAACCTCTTGAGGGGTCTACCCACCAATTTTGAGGCAAATTGGACAAATTTTGTTTTTTCCAAATTTTGACCCCTAGGAGCGCAACACCCTAGGTGTTACGCACAAAATTGGTTCATCCTCAGCTCTAAAAGTTTACATTTTTGGATTTTTCACATCACCAACAGTCTACTCACCAATTTTCAGATCATTTGGAGCAATTTTACCCCCTTAAAAGGTTAAAAAACATCAAAAATTTGACCTTTCTGCCTCCTTTTCAAACCAAGTGTTACGCATAGAGCAATGTTGGGAGATTTGATTTTTGAGCAGGTAAATAGAATCCATTTAACACAAGTAATTTTTTTTTGGAAAGTAGACTCATCATGGTTTCCAACAAGCCATCACGGAGCCAAATCCGGTGTCGGGAAGACCTCCAAATGACTGCTGCAACAGGGCCTATTTCTCTGTTACGCACCTGGAAATTTTTCACTGTTTGACACATGTGTTACGCTCCTATGGCTGAGTGGAAAAAATGTGCGTTTGGTAAGTTTTCTTAGGCATGTCAGGCCTTAAAGTCAATTTTATTTCCTCTTATAGTCGGAAAAGATATTTTATTTAGATATTTTGTGCCTTGGGCTTTGCAAAGCATCAAGGACAAGTTAGGATATTTCTCTTTGGCCAATAGGCTTCTAGATGCTCTAGTAGGCTCTCTTCTCCTCATTTGTTATATAAGACATGATGATTCATTGTAATCAGTTGGGACTTGATATGTTTAAGAGCAATACATGGTTTTATGAGCTTGGACAAGATATTGGTTTTATGAAGTAAATGAATGGCTTGTGTGGCTTGATGTTGGAGAAGCTTGCTAGTAGGATTCCATAGCTTGGTGACTAGTGATGTTTTCCTATCTTGTTAATGTTTTCTTGTCCTAATTTTGTTTCAGTCTGCTTGGTTGCTATATGTTGGGCATCATATATGCCCATTTTTTCATCATGAAATATCATTGTTTATACCCTAAAACCCTAGGTTTTTAGCCCATTTTGTACCCTAATTTCATCACTCGCCGCCAAATACTCTCTATGGTTGATTATCATCAATTTTATTTACTTCTCTATGATTAAAGATGATTATTTCAAGTTTTACTGATGATGGTTTTATTGAAGTACATTTATCACAGGGTTCCATCGCTGAAATCACTCACAAGCCAATTAAGGATGAGATGCCTAATTTAGGGCTTTGGTACTTTTGGCACAGTTCCGAGGAAAAATAAGGGAGGTTATTGTCCAAAATAATATTTAATACCTTCCCATGCATTTTATTGCACCCAGGTGGCACATGTGGGTCCCTGGGAGTTGATTAACAATCTGCTCAAAATGTGCAAAGTTTCCAAACTGCCATGTTTGACCTCGATGTGTGTGAAACTGGAGGTGAATCTATAAAATATAATCACATGGGTTTGTTAAAAATATAACCAATTATGTACAACCAAAATGGTTTCTCCAGATTCAATTTTTTCTAAAAGTTATATGCAGGTCTTGGAGGCAGTTTTGTAAAAAATCAATTTTTTTCAGAGTTCTAGAACATTGCAACAAAAGCCAAACAACCAACTTTGGGCACGATTTTTTAGGATATGGATTTGAATGAGACAAATCAAAGAGAGTTTGTTGTTGGAAATATAACAAAATAGTCTCCTGCTAAACATTTTTTGAAAATTCCTCATGGTTAGGAAGATATACTAATATCTTTTAGGTCAGTTTGTTAAAATTGTTCAATTTTCTAGAATTGAGGAAAATGAATAATTCACCTTGTGAATCTTATAAATGGCTCAACCATGGTTTGTGTTTTAAGTTGGGGAATTTTTTGAAGGAGGAGGATGAAAAGGTGTGAACATGAGACAAAATATTGAAGGAATGTATGTAAGTGAATTTATGATTTGAATCTTAATACAATTTGACTTTGCCATGAATTCTTTGTAAATGTTATGGTTTTTTTTTTTAAATTTAGACATTGATTTAGTTTATACTTCCTCCAGGGATGGCAAGGATCCACCATCGCCTAGAAGCAAGTTTTGTAAACATCATAGGATTGAGGTAGCGTGTTTGATTTAGATCTAGGTGCATGGATTTTATTTTTAAAGCAATTGTTAATTAGATCTCATAATTTTGATTATGTACTTAAGACTGTAATTCATTTGTTTTATTAAAATTAAATAGAAATATTATTTTCAACTCGTTGCAAGCTAATGAATGGCATTGATCAATGATTTTATTGCATGAAAAGCCCCTTTGTTACAAGTTTATGATTGAAATATTTAAAGGTGCTTCTTAATTGGATAAACAAGAGATCAATAACTCTATTTGTTTTAAATATGAATTGAAATATATTATGTACCTTATTGATTTTCTTGTAACATTTTGTTTTGGCAACCAAGTATTTGAAAGCAATGCAATGAGACCATTAAATCATTGTTTGAAGTTGTAGTTTAGTTTGAAATTTATTATAATTGTAGTTAGTTATTGGTAGAACCATTCGCCAATGTGCTCATGTTTGAATGATTTATTGAGTTTGATTAAAGAAGTTTAAGGATAGGATAGTTTTTTATTTTGTAGTCTCTTAGATCTGAAGCATGTCAATTAAAATCTTGGTTTACTTAGTTTCTTTTGAAGAAATTTCAAAGTTGTGATAGAGGTTAGTTTGAATGCTTGTTTGATTTGTTTTATGCATCTCGGGAATTAGATTAGTTGTAGTCTTGTTTGTTCATTGCCTTAGTTTAATATCATTTGAATGAGAGTGAATTTTATTGGGATTAAGATTTAGCATAAGTTTGGTATCATTCTAAATTAATCTTGATTGGTTTAAGATTCTTGTATTTAGATTAAATAGATCTTAGTATTTATATTGAGATTTTCATTTAGATTAAAATCATTTCAATGGTAATTTGTATTGCTTGGTTTATGATTAATTAGATTTAGTTTCGTTTGCACAGTTATCATAATTTATTATTTTTTTAAGCATGTTTTCCCCAATTGATTAGCTTCAATTAGAAATAAAAATTTTGTACTTAAACAACAAGTTGATTCCTACCGTAGTCTAGGTTAGATGCTTTGATCTTGCGTTCCCTACGCTTGTACCTCGAAGCTTACGAGCCCTGGATTGATAATTTAATGTTGGAAATTATAGCAATATATTTCCCCAACATTTTTGGCACCATTGTTGGGGAGGTGCTAAAGGGATCAGAGCCTAGTTTCTTTCACAAGTGTTTTTTTTTGTGTGTGATCTTAGTTGCAGGGTAATCAAAGGGCGGAGAGTGTACGGTAAGACGTGAGTGAAGAGCCACGCATCCACTATTGTGGGGTTGCTCCAAAGTTTGTTTCCCAATCAAGCAAGTTTGGTGAGTTTTTATTGCAATTAGCAGTCTTTAATTCATTTAGATTAAAAATTCAAGTTCTTTAAAGATAAACCATTTTTGGGGTGGCGTAAGAACCCCCTCTTTGGTACTAATCCATGTTACGAGCAGGAGAAATTCAAGAATGACCAAGAGCTTGAAGAATGTCCATTGAGGCACTTTCTCATATCCTAGCAGTAGCTAGGGTATCTGCTTCTCAGGAACAGTTCATCCTGACTGCATTCAGGAAATTATCCATCTCTCCACAGCCAGAACATGATTTGGAAATCTCTCTTGAGTCCTCTTGCCTATCTACCAAGGATATCGATGAGCCATGTACCAAATTCGATGGGGAGCATCCAGTTGAACTTGAGATTGAGGAACCTTCACCATGCCTAGCAAAAAGCCTTATGTGCATTCTAGAGACCAATTATCTAAGTTTTCCTGGCATGACCAAGGAGGACATTCAGAGCAGTCCAAAAGAAGAAATGAGCCAATACCACCAGGATTACATCGAGGATTGGTTCCAGATCATAATCCAGCCAAAGTACCACTCTTATATTCAAATACTCTTGGTATCATATCAATCGAAGCAACTAGTTTGTCATACTCTAGTATGTGTTGAAGTTTACTCTTTCAAACTGAGTGTGAGTATATTTAGCATATTGTTACGAACATGGTTGCATTGGAAGTACTCCTACACTTGAAGGGGACCTTCCTCTCTCTAGGTTAGGGTAGGGTAGAAATGAATAAAATTTTTGTTACAACATCATTCTTGAAATTTCAATTCCTAAGGCATAACCATTGAAATTTTTGTCATTATGCACTCTTTTGGTAACACTTGTCAAAAGAAATTCACTCTTAATGCCTCGTATTTTATAAAGTGACTCTCATTATTGGCCGAGATTATTCATTGGTCAGTTAGGGGAATTGGTATTGTTATACTTTCCATTCATAAGATTAACATACTATCATCCAAGAAACCTTTTCAAGTTTCTCTTTGAAGGTATTGATGAAAAGAATCCTATGGTGGAACATGCCTATAAAACCATCACGAGCTCTCATAAAAACCCTAGCATGACCTACTCGAGGAATATTTCAGTCATTATCTGAGTTGTTTTCTTTCCTTGATTATTTAGGGTAGCAGGATCAACAAGTAAATATTAGTAATTAAAAACTTTTCACGCCATCCTGTGCTCTTAAGGAGTAGATCTGTCTCCCCACTTATTAAGTAACCTCTAAGGTTAATCATAATCAAAGTCTACAAAATATTTAGGGGAGGATAGGAGGTCTCGTAATGAGCCGAACTACCACGATCATGAGACCTAACATGCATGACATTATTGCTCCTGGTCACCAAGCCAGAGTAATGGATTTCAGCCCAAAAAGCTGGAAGATAGGAGATCCCATCACGAGCCGACCTATTCATCCATGTTACTTCTTGTGAGTGGCACTGCCATCAGCTAGTTACCAAGCCAGGACAGTGGCCTTTATCTAAAAGTCAAATAAGCTAAATCTGAATCTATATCTAGTAAATGGGACACAGACATTTCGTTAGGTTAAAATGTATCCCTGTCGAGGCTATAGACGCCTGCTGGCAGTAGGGCCATGCTTGTGGTATCAAATTTAATTCTACACTATGATTTACTTGGTTGTTTTTGTCTTTTCCCTGAATTCACTATCACATCTCTCTGAGAATGGCTTTAATATCCTTCAGTAGTGTGCTTTGGAGTTCTATATTTAAGGAATAATTTGGTTTTTATGGATGTGAGACCCTTAGTGCAGATGATTCACTTTTCTTGAATAAGAGAATCTTTAACTATATGCTGGGTAATGATAAGACAATCATCCTCGGAAGGTATCATTTTGTAATATTTATTTTCCCTACTTTCGATCATTTTTAAGGCCTTGGTTTTTAAATAAAGTCAGTTTTACTTCTAATAATGAGGCTATTGAAAGTGAAGACTTGTTGCTTTGGATTACTGTTGAGATGCTTTGCGGAAATTCTTACGGTTAATCATTTTAGGATGACATTATACCTGTAGTAGCGACATTGTTAAGCATTCCTTTAGTAGCTCTAGCATTAGTTACTCTTTTGGAATAATAAAACTCAGTCTTTACGTCATTGGATCCCTGGTCAATACTTTTCTTATCTTATTGATGCAAAGGAAGATGACATCCAATGAAACTTACTTACATGTTCTCACAATTCGCCCTATGGTTTAAGTCAATGAAACATGACTTTAATATAGAAACCCTAGCCCTAGAGTCTTTGGTCTTTGTCAGAGGTTTTTCTTGCATGAGGACATGCAAGATGATAGGCATTGGAGGGGAGAGATGTTAGGAAAAATTGATGAGAATTGTCAGGTTTGATTCATATTTTTACCCTATGCTTACTCATGGTTTTCATTATCATTGTTGGGCTAGTATCTTAAACTTGGAGCATGATCAGGTAATTGTTCATTATTTAACCTATTTTCTTTATTTCGATAAGATTTTCATGAAAATAATATTAATGGTGATGGTGCTTGTGTTATTTCAGGAAGCCCTATGAAAAATACATGTGCATCGACATTTTCGGGATAATGTGGATATTGAGACCTTTTTCCTTCTTCAACATATCATATCAGTAGTCACATCATCTTGAGACATTCCATCATTTACTTCATCTTGCAGCACCAAGGACATCAACAAAAAGGGTAAAACTTGAGGTAGAGGTGGCTTAAGATTCTTTAATTGATTAGAGATTTAATAAATATTTGATGATTAACCACCACATATTCTGTATATTTGGTTTTCCATATACCCTCCATTTGCATGCTAATCTAGGTCGTAATAATATTGGTTCATGTAAACAAAAGCAGTAACTATAATTCCTTCCCCTCCTATATTCACACATATTATCAGTTGAATCCAATAGAGGATGAATTCATTGCTGCCTTTCATGAAGGAACCATCCATAAGCATTGGTCCCACAAAAATAGAGCATGCAAGCACATGTCTTCCCATCTCCATCACCACCTCATCTCATAAACCATTTCCATTGTCACCTATTATCCTATTCATCATTTTCCTCCTGCCATATCTATTGCTTTTCCTCGATTTGTATCACTCTTAAAATCAAATCTATGACAATCAAATCTCCGTGCAGTGTTGCTTTACAAGACCTAGCCCTACTTAAAATCCATGATGCCATAAAAACCTAGATATGAGCAAAGTATTTGTTTACATGAGGACATGAAAAACCTCAGGCATGGGGGGATGTTGGGCCTCATATATGCCCATGTTTTCATCATTAAATATCACTATTTATACCCTAAAACCCTAGGTTTTTAGCCCATTCTGTACCCTAATTCCATCACTCGCCGCCAAATACTCTCTACGGTTGATTATCATCAGTTTTATTTACTTATCTATGATGAAAAATGATTATGCCACGTTTTACTGATGACAGTTTTGTTAAAGTACATTTATCACAGGGTTCCATGGCTGAAATCACTCATAAGCCAGTTAAGGATGAGATGCCTAATTTAGGGCTTTGGTACTTTTGGCGCACTTCTGAGGAAAAACAAGGGAGGTTATGGTCCAAAATAATATTTTAATACCTTCCCATGCATTTTATTGCACCCAGGTTTCACATGTGGGTCCCTAGGAGTTGATTAACAAATCTGCTCAAAATGTGCAAAGTTTCCAAACTGCCATGTTTGACCTTGATGTTTGTACAACTGGAGGTGAATATATAAAATATAATCAAATGGGTTTGTTAAAAATATAACAAATTATGTATATCCAAAACGGTTTCTCCAGATTCGATTTTTTCTAAAAGTTATACGCAGGTCTTGGAGGCAGTTTTGTAAAAAATCACTTTTTTTCCAGAGTTCTAGAACATTGCAAAAAAAGCCAAATAGCAAACTTTGGGAATGCTTTTCGAGAGATGGATTTGAATGAGACAAATCCAAGAGAGGTTTTTGTTGGAAAAATAACAAAATATTCTCCCGCCGAATAGTTTTCAAAAATTCCTCATGGTTAGGAAGATATACTAATATCTTTTAGAACAGTTTGTTAAAATTGTTCAATTTTCCAGAATTGAGGAAAATTATTAATTCACCTTATGAATCTTATAAATGGCTCAACCATGGTTTGTGTTGTAAGCTGGGGAAGTTTTTGAAGGAGGAGGGGGGTGAATCATTTTAACACATTCATGGACTTTTAAAACTTTTTCATTAAAACTTATTTACACCTTCATTTCATGTTCAACTTAATATGTGGGTAGTCTTAGAATGAAAGCAGCAAGTATTAATATAATGTAACAGTAGATTTAATATGAGAGCAGCAAGTATTGATAAGATGAGATAAACCATATCAACACATAAACATCATGCACAGAGACACCATATATAAGTGGAAACCCATAAAGGGAGAAAACCACATCTTATTATTGTTGTGATGCAAAGGCAAGCTCCAACTCCCTCTCACCACTGATTTTCTGTAGGCTCCAACCTACAAGAGGCCACTACCTCAATTCTGCAAGCCACAACTTGCAACGAAGCTCCAACTCCGATCTATTTTCTACGGGCACCAACCTACGAGGCTCAACCTCGATGCATTCTGGCCCGACATTTTATCAACTACAACTTGATGTGGAAGCACCAACCATCTATTTTCTGCGAGGCACCCAGCCCTCAGAGTAGCCTCGGTAATTGCAAATGACATCTATCAAGCTACAACTTGATAGGGAAGCTCCAACTTCATTACTCTTTCAAAAGGAAAACAATTGCTGATTTACCTTGGATATCAGCTCTGTTCTGTATCATCTTCACTACTATGCATCAGTCTTCATATCTGCCTTATATCATTTCTGCATCTTCTTAGATTCATTATAAACTCCTCTTCTCTTCTTAGCTCTTCCTTCTTCTCTGCCTCACTGCTTCATTTCTGCATTCTCTAACTTTTCACAACATCTTGTTCTGCTCCTCCTTCTTCTCTTCTCTGCCTCAATTTCATACTCAGCATTCTCTATGCTTACTCTCTCTCACCTCTTGCAGCTTTCTTATTTTCTTCAACTCTCTTCAATTCTACTGCACACTCTCTTCTTCTCTCACTCTGTTTTCGTAACCTTCTCCCTTCGGATATTATCCTATTTTATACAAACTAGCTTCATGGCTGTTTGTATTCTACTGGGAATTCGAAATGGACAGCCAGTCTCTTTGCCTTCTGCCTTCTCATCTCTTTTATCCGCTCATTCAGAAAATATAACTGTAGGTACCAATTTAACATTTCAGTGGGATATTTCTTTTTCCTTTGGATACTTGCCTTTGCATCACAAAAAATATAAAACAAAATTATTTACATTCAATTACAATGAAAACTCCAGCTTACTCATTCAGCCTCTTGGCTCGCTGCGCATTTGTCTTTTCTTTGACTGCGTCTTTGTCCCTTTCGGCTCTGTTTGTTTCCTTATTCACTGTCACAGGGTAACGGCCATATGTCATACATATGTAACTGTGCTTTTTATATCAAGCTAATTGATTCTCGACATAATAATAAAAAGACGTTTTGATATGTGCACTGCCGTGGTGTAACTACTATGTATATGTAACAACGCCTTTTATATATAACACAACTTCAGCTCTCGGCATAATTATAATAAGTTTTAACATACAAACTTCCTTTTTAATACAACTTAAATAAACTCTCGGAGTAATAATAAAAGCCTGTTTAACATATAAAATTCCCTTTTGGGCCCACCATCCGAACTTTGTTTTGTGCTTCGATGCGATGAGTCTCCTCCGATGATTTCCAATTGCGATTACACCCTTTTCAATTGTTCCGATGTGATTAATCGCAATCGCAAACTTCATTGGTATGTTCCACTACTCAGCCTTCGTGCCGATGCGATGGCCCCACACTGCATATATATATATATATATGTTCTCCAACGGAATGTAAAGACCCATGAATTCACTTTAGCGAATGCCCAACACGCACCTCATTTTCTATAAGTTTCGACTTTAGCACAATATATAAATATATCACCATGTATGCATATTCCCCGATTCAAGCGTTATAAACATTAATATAAAGGGTGGATTCCATTTAATCAATAGAATATCATATATCCGAGCCCACTTGCCACGCTTTTTGATGTTATACATTACTCCTCGACTTCTTCCGATTGCGATTGATCGTAATGGCAATTTCCATTTGAATGTATCGACATTCCAATGCTCCGATGCTCCGATTCTGATGATTCACTGTTTACCGGAACTCAACCTTACATGAATCATAGTTTATAAGCCCATCAAGTCCGGGACTTCATCGCAATCGCAATCTTGGCTTGTTTCGATGCGATGGATTACTGTTCATTTAATTGTGCCGATGCGATGAGTCGCAATTGAATTCTTCCGATTGCGATTGGATCCTTTGCGATGGTTACGATGCGATTAATCAAAATCACAGCTTTCAATATTATGCTTCGATGTTCTTCCCTTACTCCGATGCGATCGATCTGATGCGATTAATCGCAATCGCATCCTTCAGCAGTGCGGTGCGATGAACAAAGGGTCCCACTCAAATCAAATCTCTGGAACTCAAACATATATGAATTGTTGTTTAAACCATATTGGGTCTGGAACTTCAATCGCAATCGCAACGTTTAGTTGCATATGATCCGCTGCCAACCTTTTTCCGATGCGATTGATGAGGGTCCCACCATATAAGGCTTTTCCTTTTGATAGAACCTTTGGTTCTTTAGATCTCGCGCTCCATATAAAATGTATATGCTTTGGACCTTTATATATATATATATATATATATATATATATATATATATATATATATATATATAAGGTGCATCATATGTATCTCACTGCATATATATATATATATAAGCTTCTACTTCCGTCTTTAGTATATCCTCCAGCTGGGGTGGCGATTCTCATAATTTTCTTCTCGCTCTGTCTCTGCCTCTGTTGTTCAATCATTTCATCTCGACCATTTCATCTGCTGCCCCTGCCTTTCTACCTCTGCCTTCGCTGTGCCTCTGCTGCTCTACCTCTGCCTCTACTGCTCAACCAATTTGATTCGAACTTTTTCGGCGCTTCTGTGGAACGTTGTCCCTTTGGATCGACCTTCCTTTCACACATATTAAGTCTTGCCATAGAGTTGTAGTCGTCAATCAAAGTCTATGCCATACGAACTCAATTAATGAATAATTGCTCAATAATTCATCTGCAAATTGTATTAAACCCCTGTATTAAGCTCCTTCAGGCCCTTCCAATCTTCACTGCTCTGTCTCTCCAGTTCTGCTATTAAATGGCCCCCTTCTACTATCCTCACTTCTCTGCAGCACCGCCTCATCTGTCTCCTACTGCCTTTTTTCCTTCTATGCTGCCTCTGTTGCCTCTCTTTTTGCTTCCTCTGCTCCTTGGCTGATGTTTTAGGTGCTCCTCCTTTGTCATCTCCTTTGCCATCAATGACAACATTTCCAACAGTCTCCCCCTTTGGCATTGATGGCAACACACCCACCGATAATCCAATGCTTCCTCCAAGTCTTCCTCTGTCTAGCTTCTTTTAGAAGACCCTTTCTTCTATTACTTGCTTTCCTCCCCCTTTGACATCAATGGCAAGGGGTTGCACATTTCTCAGTGTAGATTTTGTCTTTGCATTTCCTCTCTCTGATTTGTCTTTAGACCACCTTCTTCCGACTTTGTACCCTGCTGCTCTAGATTGGTGTACAAGACATGTTGAGAGAACACTTTGAGGATTATTGAACTTGAATATACACTGTACATTGATACAATTCAAACACATAGAATTATTTCACTTGTATAGAGCTAAAAGTGATGATAATGACACTTCATAGAACATATTGTACCAGCTTTATCTAATCAGAGATGTATGATTGGATCAAAAACTAAAATACTGAGAAGGCTTCAAATATACTTTTGTCTCTGTCTGATGTAGTAAGCCAATATATTTCTGTTGAGAAAGATTGTAGATGGAGTATGTCCTCTTTTTCAATACTCATCTGCAGTACCACACTAGTTCAATTATGATAATGATGCCAATATATCTTTTATAGCTGTGATTCATCTGTACTGCCTGTTGTTTGTAATCTGTGCTAGATTGCTAACAGGGATAATACACTTAAAGACTGAAAGGTCCTTGTTGCTATTGTAAACAATGAATCAAACCAGAGCTTACAGCTTATTGTAAGAATAGGCAATATCTTTCAATATTAGAGGCCAAATGACTTTCCTTCTTGTACAATGTATTTCCAAAATAAACCCTTCAATGTATTGGTCAGTTTCACTTATCAACCATGCAGTTTTATTTATGACATAATGGGGTATGTATGTCAATAATCAATCTCTCTTTAAAGGTGGATTACTAGCAATTCCTTTCTGCTGAAGTATGCTTGTGATGAATCAGTACCTTCTCACAGTTTTATGAAAGATCTTAAGAAAAGAAGCCTTGAAGTTATATATGTACTAACTTCAGAAGGGCATGCAATCGTATATAGAAAAAGATATTGTTTCAAAGTTCAATACAATGCTTCAAGTGTAAACAAAATACTAATCCTTTAGCTCTGCTACTGACCTTTTCATGCTGAATGCAGAATCTAGATAATGCTGGGAATACTACCTTGATGTACTTTTGCCATAGTATTTTGATCCTATGGACCTATATCATAATGTTGCTTCCCTGATAATGCTTGGTAATCTGTTGATAAGCATGCTTCTTGTACCTAAACACCAATTGATATTAATTTGATAAATCATGCAGACATTTCACTTCAGCTTGCACATTAACCCATAATTGATACATCCTTCATAAATTCTATTATTGAGCTTTCCACTGTTCACACCAACAATCATCAATATATTGAATCTGACCTTGGCATTATTTACCATTCTTCTTTTTCTATCATTCTGTTCCAAGGAAAGCCATTGCATGTTCCTTTCTAGGACTGCTCTAGAATCATTGCTACTTTATATTCAATTCAATTGTTCTAACATAAAGACTTTCAGGAAGACATCTTCAATTAGTTTATTAGAAATCTTCATGGGTAGATTACTCAGAGATTTATCACTTACTTAGCTGTACTTCTGCAAGGGACATTTTCATAGATGGAAGAAGAAATGATACAATGATGAGAGGCTCTTTGCTTACTCGTCTTTATTAAGGTGAATCATTGTTCATACTAGCAGAATTTTGCACACTGTGATCATCACTTAATGTGCTGATGTCTTCTTAACTTAGATGATCATGGCTAATGTTTTCTCTACTCCCAAGGCTTCTTGTTGCTTTCTCTCCTTCCATCAACCTGTTGGCTATTGTGTGCTTTAGGTGTTCTTCTTCCTCTATAGTTCTCTGTTGGAGAATATTGTCCTGTGCATTCTTGATCTTATAGCTGTCCTTATTCCAAGGAGCTCTTCTTAGACTAATTTTGAGGGGAATATTTATGAACTGCTCTCCCCCTGGGACGTTGCTTCATATATATCACTGGTTGGATATTTGCTTTGTTTTCTAGAGCAGATCCCCCTGAGACTATGCTAGATTCATTATGTTATTGAGATGATAGGCTCCCCTTTTCTCTTTTCCTTCCATACTTTATTGGGGTTCTTCATAATGTCTACACTTCTTTTAGATTCATAGTTTTGTTTGATTTGCTTTGTTTCTATCATCTGTCTAGAGTTCTTTAATATATAATGCAGTTTACAGTCCTTTGCTTTGTGGCCAAGCTTGAGGCATACATAAAATTTTATTTTATCAAAGTACATTTGAGCCGATGTACAATACTTTGTTCCCCTTTTTGAATACAATTTACATTCAACAGATTTATGTCCAAAATTATTGCATGCATAACAGTAGCCATGGAAATAGTTTGTGTACCTGGTGGAAGATTGTCTTTTCCATTTTCTTGCTTGAGGGGTTCTTCTCTTTTGCTGCATCCTTTGCTGGTTGGACTGGGTTTGCTTTGTCTTACAATATGTTTCAGTATGTCCTAGTTTGTGGCAGGCAAAACAAGTGATACTTCCCATATGAGGAAAGAACCTTCTTTGACATCTTCCAAATTTATTCAATTCATCCTTAGGAGCATATGAGCCTTTAGTAGCTGATTGTTTCATCCTCTCATTCTCTGTTCTTTCATGTTGCTGCTTGTTTTTGTTTGTTTCTTTGCACGTATTGTTCTTGCTGGATTCTTCTTCTGTGGGAATCTTATGAGCTGCTTCATCTTCCTTTACAGCTTTTACAAAAATGATCTTCTTGTTATCTTTTGCCTTGGACTTACTAGTTTCTCTTTCATATCCTATCCCAGTCTTTATGAGAGGTGACCTTTGTGCATTTAGAATCTGGTCCAACTTTCCAGAGCCTTTCATTAGAGGTGTATTCATTAATAGTTCTCTTTGGGCTTTTTCTAAGTTCTTTCTTAGGATCATTACTTCTTCTTCCAATCTTTCACATTCCTGACTTTTCTCTCTCATTTGTTGCAGTAGAGTGTCTTCTACTTTCTTTGCTTCTTCAAGTTGTGTCTTCAGGCCAATAATTTCTTTCCTATCTTCATATTCTTTCTCATCACATATTTGTACCAATCTCTTAAGGTCTTTGTTTTCATTCTTCAATTTTTCTATTTCAGTCAGAGCTGTGTCAAGTTTGGCTTTTTCTTCAGCTGCAATTTCTTCATGGCTCTTACTACCATTCACACTAGCAGGTACCTCATTTGATTGAGCATCTTCTTTTTGACATGAATTTCTCTTTTTCTTAATTCTCTTCTCCTTCTTGACAATGCAATCCTCAGTGTCTACTCCATGCATGAAATGCAGTCTGTCCTAGATTTCTTTTGTTGAAGTTAAATCCATTATTAACTCAAGATCCTTGTTATGAAGATTGTTATATATCACACATTTTTCCTTGGCATTCCTCTGTTTTTCTTTCACCGTGGGTGAGTCTTTGCAGTAACCATCACATACAAGCTTCCATACCTCAGGTTCATAGGCCATTAAACCTATTTTAACCTTATCTCTCCATTCAAGAAAGTTTGTTGTATTTAACACAGGTGCATTTTGATAGTCCATGACTCAACCAGATCTCCTTCAAGCTATTAAGCTTACACCAAAGGAACCGGCTCTGATACCAATTGTTGAACCCTTAGTTAAACTGAAGGGGGGTGGGTGAATCAGTTTAACACATTCATGGACTTTTAAAATTTTTTCATTAAAACTTATTTACACCTTCATTTCATGTTCAACTTAATATGTGGGTAGTCTTAGAATGAGAGTAGCAAGTATTAATATAATGTAACAGTGGATTTAATATGAGAGCAGCAAGTATTGGGCGGGGGCCTGTATATCAACACATGGCTGTCGCCACGGGGCACGGATAAGTGAGCACAGGGAAGAAATACATCTTATTATTGTTGTGATGCAAAGGCAAGCTCCAACTCCCTCTCTGCCCGATTTTCTATGTTCTTCCCAACTCAGGGAGGCTCCACCATAATTCTCACCAGCTAAAACTTGCAAGAGAGCTCCAACTCCCATCGGTGCTGCGGGCTTTCCCAGCCTCTGAGGAGCAACCTTTCCAGGCTAGTGACATTTTATCAAAATACAACAGTGAGAGCACATCCCATCTATTTTACGCAGGCACCAATCCCACTTTCAGGCTCCAACCTCAGTCAGCTACAACTGACATCTATCAGGCTACAACTTGATAGGGAAGCTCCAACTTCCTTACTCTTTCAAAAGGAAAACACTTGCTGATTTACCTTGGATATCAGATCTGTTCTGTATCATCTTCATTGTTGAGCATCAGTCTTCATATTTGCCTTATATCATTTCTGCATCTTCTCAGATTCACTATCAGCTCCTCCTTTTCTTCTCAGCTCCTCCTTCTTCTCTGCCTCACTGCTTCATTTTTGCATTCTCTAACTTTTCACAACATCTTGTTCTGCTCCTCCTTCTTCTTCTCTTCTCTGCCTCAATTCCATACTCAACATTCTCTATGCTCACTCTCTCTCACCTCTTGCAACTTTCTTATTTTCTTCAACTCTCTTCAATTCTGCTGCACACTCTCTTCTTCTCTCACTCTGTTTTCGTAACCTTCTCCCTTTGGATATTACCCTGTTTTATACAAAATAGCTTCATGGCTGTTTGTATTCTACTGGGAATTCGAAATGGACAGCCATGTCTCTTTGCCTTCTGCCTTCTCATCTCTTTTATCGCTCATTGAAAATATAACTTTAGGTACCATTTAATATTTGATTGGTCTTATTTTTTTTCAGCTGGATAAACTAACCTTTGCATCACGAGCAATATAAAATAAAATCGTTTACATTCAATTACAATGCAAACTCCAGCTCACTCATTCAGCCTCTTGGCTCGCTGCGCATTTGTCTTTTATTTGAATGTGTCTTTGTCCCTTTCGGCTCTATTTGTTTCCTTATTCACTGTTACAGGGTAGCAGCCATATGCCATACATATGTAACTGTGCTTTTTATATCAAGTTAATTGATTCTCGGCACAATAATAATAAGTCGTTTTGATATGTGCACTACCGTGGTGTTACGACTATGTATATGTAACAATGCCTTTTATATATAACACAACTTTAGCTCTTGGCATAATTATAATAAGTTTTAACATACAAACTGCCTTTTTAATACAACTTAAATCAACTCTCGGCATAGTATTAAAAGCCTGTTTAACATATAAAATGCCCTTCAATGACACATAAGGAACATTTTGTGCTCGTCCTCTGTCCTAAAATGAGATTTTAATTCGTTACACCTTTACGTTGATGATAGTCATCACTTAATCACAAAATTCATTAGTATATGCCTCTACCTCAACCTTTTTCTTGTCATTAAGCCCTATATATATATATATATATATATATATATATATATATATATATATATATATATATATATATATATATATATATATATATGTTCTCCAATGGAATGTAAAGACCCATGAATTCACTTTAGCGAATGCCCAGCACGCACCTCATTTTCTATAAGTTTCAACTTTAGAACAATATATAAATATATCACCATGTATGCATATTCCCTGAGTCAAGCGTTATAAACATTAATACAAGGGGTTGATTCAATTTAATCAATAGAATATCATATATCTGGGCCCACTTGCCACGCTTTCCGATGCTATACATTACTCCTCGACTTCTTCCGATTGCGATTGATCGTTATCGCAATTTCCATTTGAATGTATCGACATTCCAATGCTTCGATGCTCCGATTTCGATGATTCACTGTTTATCGGAACTCAACCTTACATGAATCATAGTTTATAAGCCCATCAGGTCTGAGACTTCATCGCAATCTCAATCTTGACTTGTTTCGATGCGATGGATTACTTTTCACTCAATTGTGCCGATGTGATGAGTCACAATTGAATTCTTCCAATTGTGATTGGATCCTTTGCGATGGTTGCGATGTGATTAATCACAATTGCAACTTTCAATATTATGCTCTGATGTTCTTCCCTTACTCTGATGCGATTGATACTTTTGTGATTGATCCGATGCGATTAATCGCAATCACATCCTTCAGCAGTGCGGCGCGATGAACAAAGGGTCCCATTCAAATCAAATCTCTAGAACTCAAACATATATGAATTGTTGTTTAAACCATATCGGGTCCGGAACTTCAATCACAATCGCAACTTTTAGTTGCATATGATCTACTGCTAACCTTTTTCCGATGTGATTGATGAGGGTCCCACCATATAAGGCTTTTTCTTTTGATAGAACCTTTGGTTCTTTATATATTGCGCTCCATATAAAATGTATATGATTTGGACATTTATATATATATATATATATATAAGGTGCATCATATGTATCTCACTGCATATATATATATCTGTGTGTGTGTGTGTGTGTGTGTACTTTGCTGCTTCAGTCTTTAGTGTATCTTCCGGCTGGGGTAATGATTCTCGGAATTTTCTGTAGTGTGTCCTCCAGCTGGGGTAGCGATTCTCGGAATTTTCTGCTTGCTCTGTCTCTGCCTCTGCTGCTCTGCCTCTGCCTCTACTACTCAACCAATTTGATTCAAAAAATTTCGGCGCTTCTGTGGAACGATGTCCCTTTGGATCGACCTTCCTTTCACACATATTAAGTCTTACCACATATTTGTAGTCTTCAATCAAAGTCTATGCCATACAAACTCAATTAATGAATAATTGCTCAATAATTCATCTGCAAACTATATTAAACCCTGTATTAAGCTCCTTCAGGCCCTTCCAATCTTCACTACTCTGTCTCTCCAGTTCTACTATTAAATGGCCCCCTTCTACTGTCCTCACTTCTCTGTAGCACTGCCTCATCTGTCTCCTACTGCCTTTGTTCCTTCTATGCTGTCTCTGCTGCCTCTCTTTTTGCTTCCTCTGCTCCTTGGTTGATGTTTCAGGTGCTCCTCCTTTGTCATCTCCTTTGCCATCAATGACAACATTTCCAACAGGAGGATGAAAAGGTGTGAACATGAGACAAAATATTGAAGGAATGTATGTAAGTGAATTTATGATTTGAATCTTAATACAATTTGACTTTGCCATGAATTCTTTGTAAATGTTATGGTTTTTTTTAATATTTAGAGATTGATTTAGTTTAGAATTGCTCAAGGGGTGGCAAGGATCCACCATCGCCTGGAAGCAAGTTTTGTAAACATCGTAGGATATAGGTAGCGTGTTTGATTAGATCTAGGTGCATGGATTTTATTTTGAAAGCAATTGTTAATTAGATCTCATAATTTTGATTATGTACTTAAGACTGTAATTCATTTGTTTTCGTAAAATTAAATAGACATATCATTTTCAACTCGTTGCAAGATAATGAATGGCGTTGATCAATGATTTTATTGCATGAATAGCCCCTTTGTTACAGGTTTACGATTGAAATATTTAAAGGTGATTCTTAATTGGATAAACAAGAGATCGATAACTCCATTTTTTTTAAATATGAATTGAAATCTATTATGTACCTTATTGATTTTCTTGTAACATTGTGTTTTGGCAACCAAGTATTTGAAAGCAATTCAATGAGACCATTAAATCATTGTTTGAAGTTGTAGTTTAGTTTTAAATTCATTATGATTATAGTTAGTTATTGGTAGAACCATTCGCCAATGTGCTCATGTTTGAATGATTTCTTGAGTTTGATTAAAGAAGTTTAAGGATAGGATAGTTTCTTATTTTGTAGTCTCTTAGATCTAAAGCATGTCAATTAAAATATTGGTTTACTTAGTTTCTTTTGAAGCAATTGCAAAGTGGTGACAGAGGTTAGTTTGAATGCTTATTTGATTTATTTTATGCATCCCAGGAATTAGATTAGTTGAAGTCTTGTTTGTTCATTGCCTTAGCTTAAGATCATTTGAATGAGAGTGAATTTTATTGGGATTAAGATTTAGCATAAGTTTGGTATCATTCTAAATTAATCTTGATTGGTTTAAGATTCTTGTATTTAGATTAAATAGATCTTAGTATTTAGATTGAGATTTTCATTTAGATTAAAATCATTTCAATGGTAATTTGTATTGCTTGGTTTATGATTAATTAGATTTAGTTTCATTTGCACAGTTATTAGAGTTTATGATTCATTTAAGCATGTTTTCCCCAATTGATTAGCTTCAATTAGAAATAAAAATTTTGTACTTAAACAACAATTTTATTCCTACTGTAGTCTAGGTTAGATGCTTTGATCCTGTGTTCCCTGCGCTTGTACCTCAAAGCTTACGAGCCCTGGATTGATAATTTAATGTTGGAAATTATAGCAATATATTTCCTCAAGACTATAGATCATAAAAGTATAGGTTGAGATATGCTCATGGAAGCACCTCAAACCTCCTGTTTTCTATAGTCTTGATGTTTTCTTCTTTTAGTTATCTTAAGGAATTCTTGATTGCTCCTTAGGCCCACTAAAACTTGTTTCTGTTTCATGAATGGTTAGCATGTTAGATTATAAATATGATTCATGGTATGCCCTGCTTATTTAAAATTTTCAAAACCCTATTTTGAAGCTTTTATATGGAATACTAATTGATTAGGTTAAGACAAAGAGGCCTTGTTTCGATGTTTCCCTTTACCCATGCTTGTCAACTTGTTTTAGAGTTACCGATAGTTTGATATATGTTTTCTAGGAGTTCCTTCTCCATATATTGAGTTTCTTGTTTATCTTATGTGTTTTCTCAAAAAATTGAAGGTGAATTTCTAAAGTTAGGAGTTCTAATGCTTCTATGTATCACTAGAATGTTCATCTTACATGTTTATCAGTTTGAGTATTGTTCATAGAGATTAATGGTTTGCCCTACCTCGTGAGTTATTGCTTTCAGACTATATATGTTTAAGACCTCTTAGTTTCTTCTCAAACTTGATGTTCATTACACCTCACACATCACCTAAGGATCCATTAACCTTGCTAAATCGGCCCTGCAATACACTTTGATTCATCATTTAGACAACCTCAACTTCATTTGACCCCATAGCCCTATTGATTTGAAAGCCTCTCATTCCACATATCCTACTTAGTCATCTTACCCCAACCCAAAACAAACAAACAAATTACACTTAACAACTAGCCTAAAATCAATCATTCAAAGTGAACAAGCTCACATCCTTCGCATAATAGAGAGAGCCCTCTCTGAGTCCAGGAAGGCTAGGTCCTAGGACTCCAAAGACTGGTCTGATATTACCTTGTCATTTGGTTTAGCCAATTTTCCAATTCACAGGACCCTAACATTGAATTTCTGGTAAGGGCACAGCACCAAGGTACAAGGGCGCAGCGCAAAGACTGGAAAATCACTTGTTTTGCAGCTGAGATTTTGAGGCCTTCCTTGTGTCCAAATGAGCTCCATAATAGCTCATTGGAAAGCATGTCCTGTCTAGTTTCTAGATCGGCCTTTAGTTTGCAAAGTGGTGCCCATTTGTTTGGTCAAAAGCCACTTTTCCCAAGACTGCTAAGGGCACAGTGCCAGTGCTAAAAAGAGGGCAGAAAGGTGTTTTTTAGGTGGTTTTTGGCCCTTTTGAGGGACCAATTTTTCTCCAAATGGTCTGAAATTTTCTGAGGATGATTTCCTTGGAAAGAGGAACATGAGGATGCAAACCATTTTCCATTTTAGTGCCCCAAAAAAGAGCGCAACACCAGTGGCGTTGTGCGTTTGGCCCTTTTTTCTACTACCCAAACAGTCAAAAATCAAAATTTGCACCAAAGTGCCAAAATTTGGAAATTACTTTGATGATCATGATTTGGATTCTTGGAGGGATACATCAGCAAGGGTATCTAGTTTTTCCTTCTCCTTTTCCTCAATCAAGGCTTGAATCTTTACAAGGGCTCATTTGAGCTTGGCCCTTGCAATTCTGTTCCTCATGGCATATTGTCTTTCCATCTTTCTCTGCATGTCGATGTCTCTCTTGGCATTCTCTAATTGACCCTCTAGGTGAAAATTGGCTCTCTCTAGCAAATATTCTCTATCATAGCTGATTTCCATCAGGGAAAATTTTAAGAACCCCCCTAAATTTATATGTATAATAAATGGGCGAATCCCCCTGATATATAGGAAAAATGGAAGGCGATTTAAAAAAATAATATAATATGTATATATAATTTTTTTGGTGAATCTCTCACGAGATTATATTATCTTGTAAAATCATGGCGAATCACTAGTACAAATGGCGAATCACTAGTACAAAATGGCAAATCGTTGTCTAGTGGAGTTCGGGGTGTTGGTTCCAATGAAGATATGGTAGTTGAACCAGGAGTTGAAGGAAGCGAACCACCAAGACCAAGCATGGCACATGGTGACTCGTGAGGGAAGTAGTTCTCGTGCAGTTTGGAAAACGCGTTCTAGTTATACTAAGCGTAGTGTTGCTGCTCATGCTACTACTAGTACTGATATTAAGGTTGGAGAGGAGTTTGAGGAAGCATGGAAGGTAGAAGTGGTGGAGAATTACAAAGAGAACCCCATGATGGGCTCCATTTTTCCCTTTGGTATTTGGGCCTGCAAGATCTTCTGTCCATTGAACCAACATTTAACCGTCAACCAACAATCAACTTGACTGAGTTGATTAGGTACGAGTCAACTTAGTCTAATCTTCAAAACTATGCTTTGCACTATCCCATATTTATCACACTAATGCTACACAACATTGAGCATTTGCACCCAACTCTCATGCATGCACACAAAATTTTTATTAACATCTATAACCATAACTAAGTGATAATTGATCAAAAATTTGCACCAAAGTTTGTTATAGTGTTGAAAGTTCATAAGGAATTTACATCCATGGTACCTTAAATAAATTTTGAGATAATATCCACAAATTCGACCACAATAGAGAAAACTTGTGATAAATTTTAAACCTAAAAAAATTAGGATTCATGTTCCTAGGAACGATCATAAGAAGTAGTTGACATATAGGTCGAGTTTTGAGCCTTGACACATTGATAATGCAATGTCTTAGGTCAAAACTCACACATTGAAAAGTCGTCAATGAAGAGAAGAAAATATCATTATGAATTACACATACTCCAAAATTCCTACCAAATTCTACTTAGTTGTCTGCAACTCAGCTATACATAATCTTATAGTAAATACAAATTCCACAAATCCTTCTTCACATAGCTAATAAATGGCCATTGGAAGAGCACCCCTTATATAATAGTAATAGTAGCAATCAATAGATTATTTCATATTGAACTTCATAGCCATACCACTCCTATGTATTGTATGATGTATTGTATCATGTTGGCTACTATAACTTGTACTTTCTCTCTCTACTGAATTTGAAGAATAATAAGAAGATTTGATCAAAGGGTTTTTCCCACATTGGAGTTTTTCCCTGGCATCCGCCAAAATATTGTGTCCTCTTGTCTTGGCTTGTCTTCTAGTTATTTTCTTATGTTCTATCAGCATTTACTGTCAATGTTAATGTGATTGCTAAATAGGAAATTGAATTGGGCTAAAAGATTGAAGTAAATTACTCCAAGCATAGAAAATACCATCGTTAACTAAAAATTAACACATTTTTTTATTAATATGTTTCGACATTAATTACAATTCGTTTTAGATCCAAAAATATAGGATCCAATCAACCCAAAATAGGAAAATAAATTATCATGACAATAGTTATCTCATGATCCTCCAGATGATCTCGAGCTCCACCTAGAAATAAAGCCATTTATTGGACACACATCACCGTTCAATCTAACAAACTAAATTCTCTAGAAATTACCAAGGTAAAATCAGAAAAATAAATTATGCCCCTACATCAAGACATGACCGTTTAAAAATTAAATGACCATCTAACAAGTGGAGCAGAAAATGTTTTTACAAATGTTGGTTCTCTTAGGGCTTTCGATATGGCATCCTCCACAACTACTTGACATGGCCAGTCATCATATATGAACAAGGTCTTTATGATTATATCAACTAATAGTGATGCACACTAAATATTGACTTCTCCTACACATTCATAGTAATTATTTCATTGCAAAAAATAACAATAAAAATATAATTCAACAAGAAATGAGGAATTACAATATGAAAAAATTATCCAAATGATCAAACAATGATGTTAGTGTGAAAAAATTAATCCAAATGGAAAAATATTATCCACATCAATGCCAACTTTAATATATAATAGGTTAAATTTGAGATGGAACAAGAAAAAATATTAGAACAAAGAAAGGGCTTCCAAGTCCATGTGTGAAGGTTCGCTGCTACCCTAAAAGGCTGGAAATATGGGTTTTTTGGGACTCAGAGTGATTCTTTCAAAGTCAAGTCAAGAGACATATTTCATGCATGATAATCATTCTTATCATTGAGCTTGTCCTAAAATTTGAAATATGATGAGTAAGCCAATGACCCTTGACCTTGTCCAACAAATCTTGGTGATTGTTTTTCTCACTCTAGCTTGGGCTTTGTCTTCACCTGGCCTTTGATCCCATGTTAATTTTAGATAACAATGGTATGTTCTATGCTTTAGATCAATTTACTTCAATATTTTCTTATTAGCCCAATATCAATTTCTAGATTAGCAATCACACTAACAATGATAGTAAATGTTGATCGAATATGAACAATAAGCAGAAGACAAGCCAAGACAAGAGGACACAATATTTGGTGGATGCCAAGGAAAAACCCCAATGTGGGGAGAACCCTTTGATCAAATATTCTTATTATTCTTCAAAAGTTCAACAGAGAGAGAGAGTAAAATATACAAAATACACTTGCCCAATCACTATCAAAATAATCCAGTCAAACTACAGTCAATAGGATGCCCTAACCAGACAGTAAATGATGGTCAAACCAACAAGAAAAATCCTCCAGATCGGCTCGGTCAAACCCAGTCAATGCAACCTCCAAATACAGTCCAAAAAAACCCAAAGCAGATCTAAAAATATCAGTCAAACTCGGTCAACGAAAAGTCAACATTGTGGTCAAATTTGTTATGGTCAACGCTCGTCAACATGCTCAAAATTTCTCGATATTTGTGCCAAAGGATGTGGCCTAGGGAGATCGAACTTCCTACCTGAAAAATGAAGCAAAACAAGTAGAGTTGTCCCTTGGTCAAAATTGGTCAATGATCTGCAATTCTGCCCTAAAACAGATCCGGAAATTTCATATTTACCCAATCACTTTGCCACACGAGTGAAGAAGAGAGGCTACTCCTTATACGAACCAATGAAGAGAGGAGGGAGAAATGTGATGAGTGATGATGTCCAAAATGAGGAAGAGGTATCTCATATTTATATCCTTCGTTGAGAGTGGAGACACATCCATTGGGGCTTATGAGCCTACATGAGACTTCTGGCTAACCTTGACAATTTGCACATGTGTGAGAGAATAAATTCAAAATCTCACTTCTGCTCATCCAAACAAGATGATCTTTAGATCAATCTTGCACCTCTCGGAAAGAGGAATCCACCAAAAATATCATTTCCATCATATGAGTTGTCCAAGGTGGATTTTGGCCCTACTTTCCAATTTTAACAAGTTATCTTTGATTCGGATCTCAAGAGATTTAAGATGTCCATGGGAAATTGCATCATAGAGAGATATATCACCATAGAAAATCGCATCATAGAAAGGTATGTCAAGTCACAGAAATTCGCATTACAGAAAGTTATATTATCACAAAGACTCAATTACAAAGATATAATATACCATAGGAACTTCACATCATAGAGACAGAATATGCCACAAGAACTTCACATTAACTTGTGCCTCTGAAAGTCACTCTCAAGCCTCAGAAAAGTATCACCGACTTTGTCCTTTGTCTAGGGTTACCACAGTCATAAAAAATTTCAATGTTAACTCCCCTTTCTAGCCTTTAACTTCCAACGCAAAAAAATTAGGAAACTTGTCCCTCACATTTGATATATCATATGCCTTTCAACCCTCTTTCCCAGCCAACTAAGGGTCTCGGCCCTCCTTGCTACAAAACAAAGATTTTAGCCTAAAACACAAAGAAAAAATGTAGATTATCTAGCCCAGAATCACGCAAGGACATAGTCCTTCCTCCACTGGTGAACTCGGTTGCCTTATAGGCCTTGGACAAACCTTCTACCCCTCCTTAGGCTCTCATTCCTTTCTTAGATGATTGCTCTTCAACCTTCCTAGCTCAGGTACCATGTTGAATATCAAACAGATGATAAAATTTCTAATCATGGTAATTACTTGTCACTGTTTATATATGTGTTAATATCATTTAGTTATTACTTCATTCATTAGGTCATCAAGAAACACACAAATGAAAAGCACAAAAGACAAGAAACACCAAAGATTAGGCCAGAGGCCAGGGCAAAACCCATAAGGGGAAAATCCATCAATCATTTCCTTATATATTCTTCGTCCACAAGAGAAACCCAAGTCCTGACTAGAAGATCCAACTGCCAAGTCAGCCCTCCACCATCAACATGAATTTTGTCCAAGAAACTTGCATCATCATAGGAGAATGTGCCTTTTTGAAGCTCGTATCATCACAAGGAATGTGCCTTGCTGAAATTCGCACTATCACAGAGATATTTTACTAATGGAAACTCGCAACATTATAGAGATATTGTCTCCCTTGTAGCTCTGCATACATCAGAAATAATGGTCCTGACTCCTCTTGTAGAATGTCTTTTCACAAAAACTTAGCGTCTTATTAAGCTCATGTACCACAGAAAAGCCAACCTTAGATGTCTTAATTTATTTTCACAGATGTACACCGAATTGCTTACTTGGTGAAGGAGTACATATGCCAATATATAGTTGTTACTTTATGTGAAGGGTCATGTCCTTTGAGCATGTCGACTTGTCTACTAAGAAGGACAACTTGGCAGATTGGAGATACAAATGATATTTACAAATAAAGAACATACCCTTTAACATTTTATTTTGACCAAAAACAAAGAACATGCTCAATAGATAATAAAAATAATAATAAGAATTTTTCTTTTTTTTTACATGAAATACAAACCTAGTTACAATTCCAACCGGGGCTTCTCTATTTAGTATTGGCCTATTTTTGAACCCCTTTCTTTTATGCCTTCCTTTACTATTGAACCCCTTCAATTGACTATATTACTAGAAATTAGATTAATATAATTCACAAAGGCAAAATATTATTAAAAAAATGTAGCATTATCGTTGGACTTAGAATTTACACTTGGAAAAAGTAAAATGAAGTTGAAGCTAGTGGCAACCTAAATTTTTATAAAAATTAAATTTTGTTTTTAAGAAAAAGTGATTAACACTGAATTGGTGCATTAAACCAGAAGAATATTCATCATGCAAAACATAATATTTTCGTTGACATATCCCCATTACCTTTGCTTTGAGGACAAACAAATTTTAAGGAGATGGCAATGCTACAAACATAATAAATATTAATAATCAATAAATTAGTCAGTATTTAATGAAATTTCATTGGTCACACATTCACTCTCATGACCTGTCAATGCCTAAAAGGTATACTGTCATGAGAACAGTGCATTCAACTCATTCATTTATTCATTTATGGTATATATATAGAGAGAAATTATACTCTCAGCATTTTTGCTACACACCCTCCCTAGTTAGCTTTCAACTGGACAATTTTAAGTGCTAACACCATGAATGGTGGTGTTCCTATATGCATTTATGGAGAAGAAAATCATGTTTCTATTTTAGTTGGGATGCATTCATAGATAAGTTGTCAAGTGGAGTAGGCAATGTGCTTCACTCAATGACTGTAGCAGCTCATAGCATTAATTTGTCAGAGAAGACTTTTTCGTTTCTCTTTCACCCAGATATATGTTGGCAATTGTAACAATAAGGTGTTGTAATATACCAAACTAAAGTTTTTGCAATCTTCACAAATTTTAACTCAACAAATGCTCCATATAAAACTTCCATGCATTAACAGAACATTTCCATGTAAAATTCAACAACATAGAACCATATAATAACATCATAATGGAGCAGAAAAAACCTTGGCTTTATTTATCATATATATAAACTGGGGGTTTTACATGCTAAAGAAATTGCTATAGCTGAGAAAGAAATGGCCTCGAGAATCTCTTACAATGTTGCACAGGTTCTTCACCAAAACTGACTGAAATATCACTACTAAGCTCTCCTGTGAATTTTGGATGAATTCACCAAGGGGAGATGCGTGCTCGCCCAATCTCTCTAAATCACCTGAGGGTTTCTGTCTTGAGGCTACCAATGGAGTAGAGAACCAGGTTCTCAACCTCACATACAAGAAGCAATATCAAATCCAAGAATATATTTAATGGTCCTTCCTCTTTTTATAGATCTGATGGACTCCCCTAGAAGCTCTTATTTTATTATTATTTTGATCATTGAGCACATTTCCTTTAATTAAAATATTCTTTTTAATGTGGGAAATTGGTCAATTAGCCACCATGCCTCCTGAGGTCACTGAAAATCACTCCTAGCCATCCCATCCTATCGATCTTTTCGGTCCGGTTCTAACGAGCTATTACACTAAGGTGTTCTTCTAAGAATTCCTCCCAAAATGCCACCTTAGGCATAATTAATTAAGTTATGCCACCTTAGGCATAATTAATTGAGTTAGGCCCATTAATAACTCAATTTTTTGAAAGTTTTCGGAATGCAACGAAACGAAAGGAAAACTATGAGAATGGTGGAATATACCAAGCGAATGCCATAGGATCTCATAAGAACTCCTCAAAACCCTTCCAAAAGCCTCCAAGGCTTGCTAATAACTCTAACCTGCATCAGTGACCTGTCTGCCCCCAACTCTGAAAGTCCATCCTAATACCTAACCATGTCATAAGGAATACTAGAAAAAGGAACATTCCAGGTGCATTGCAGAAGATTTTTCTTCTTCTCCCAGGCAATAGAGGTATGTTAAATTCTGTTAATAATTATTCTTGTCTTATTCACCATTTTGGGTCCCATTTTTTTGGTGTGCTCTGATCAGTGTTGATAGAAACTGTTACATGTGTCTTTGCAAAATGGGTCCACCGAAATTGGCAAGCTTTGCAGTTACAAAACTCATGAACTTTTTACAGCTGAAATGATAGTTGTAGGTGTTGTCAATGGCAATGTCTCTGCATGTGTTGGTCAAAAAGTCAATTCTACTACTATTATAGTTGCTGCATTCATAGATGAGTTGTCAATTGGGGTGGACATTGTGCTGCACTCTATTATGAGTGCAATTCTATGACTAATGTTTTGGTAGACAACATTGTTTATTTGCAATTTCACCAAGACGGTGCCGTTGGCAATTGCAATATTAAGATGGCAGGAGTTATGTTCATAATTGATTAGAGCAACCAACCTCAGCCACACTTCTTGCTAGGGGATATATGACTTCAGCTGGGATCATTTGCAATAGGAAGTATGAAATCGACCACTACGTTGTCACAGCCCATACTTGAGCAAGTAGAACCAATGTGTAATATCTTCCTAGAGATGGTGATGCAAGACATAAATAATGAGCATCAGCAGATGGAATTTCTGGCCTTATAGTAGCAAGTTTTAATGTTAGACAACAAAACAATAGCAACACAAGTGACAAACTACACCAGAATCAACAGGATCTTTGGTGTAAAGGCACTTTAGCAATTATGGATATATAATGCAATACAAAGGTGTTATATCAGCAGAGTTGTGGGAAGGGGTAATAGATTATGATTCCAGGCATCAAAATGGGTACTGCAACTGTGTATTTCCATTTTAATTTATCAGGTAATGGTGTTAGTAAATCCAATACGAATTTAATGGAGCTTTTATCTTTATGTCCATTTAAGAATGCCCCTCTAATATAAGTGAAGGCTTCTTAGTGCCAAACAAGCTTCATTATTAGATATTTACAAAAAACTCTGTGTCATGTACTTAAAACAATATCTCTGAACTTCGGGAATTCTTGTTGAACTCTGATACAATATGGTATTCTCTTAAAGAGTAGCCCCTTTTTTGTCCCAAAAATACTTTAAAAGGATTTTATTTAATCCATGGCACTTATACTAGAAGTTAAAAGCTTAAAAAGTATTTCCTGGATCCTTGAACACTCTATAGCATTGTTTCAAATATCATTTGAGGGGATATATCGCAGAAGGTTCAGAAAGTAACTTAGCAGAAATATGGGGGAACATATCATAAAAAATCAACAAGAATAAACTTAGACATGAAGAATTCTGAAACCACCAAACAAATTGGCAACCTGAAAAACTCAGGAGAAATTGGAGATATTTGCAAAACGTTACACTGATTTAATCAAGAATTCAAGACTATGATATCCCATTACAGTCTTGTTAGATCTTTAAAAATATTTTCAATATTTGTATTTCAGAGGAACAAAACACGACAAGAAAAGACAATAAAAAGGTTACTTGAAAGCTTCACTCACAAAACAGTAAATTGATACAAAAAAGAAATACTGGGGGGGGGAGCGTGGGGGAGGGCATGGGAGGAATAAACATATAGTGTTTTACATACAAATTTCATTAAATGATTTCTACAACTTCGTTATGTTGGGATTGGTGAATATCACTATACATACTCATCACATCAATAAAAACTGATCAAATAGACAACACAACATTGGCATAAAATCTCACATAAGTAATGTCCCTATGTATCATATGATATATGTTGTGTTTTTTGAATTATTTATTACAGAACACCCACAATGCCAGAGGGAAAGGTATGTACATGCAGAGAATATTGCTTTAGGTAATTTTGATGCAGGCATAAAAATATAGAGTTAACTTACAATTTAGGCACACGGATAATAATGCTCCCTCCTGAGCCTCCTCCACCCTTCAATCTTCCATCTCCTCCATCAGCAATAATAGATCCATTGACATTCAAAATGCTCTTTGCAATAATCTTGACACGCCCACCTCCCCCACCACCAAATTCACCTTCCCTACTTGTTGTCCCACCCCTGCTTCCATGACTCCAAGGTTTCATAAGAGTAGACCAAGCAAAATCATCTCCACCCCAAGTATCTTTCGGATCCTTGCCATCACTCTTAATGAAGCAAGCACCTCTACCTCCATGACCTCCACCTGCACCATCAACACCGAGTGGTGTTCCACTCGTTTGGGGGGGTGGTGCTCCACCTAATGCAGCTGTCTTCAGGAAAGAATTATTTTGTAAAAATAAGTTTCCTGCACGTATGATCAATGTCCCTGCTAAAAGAGATGCATACTCAGCCAATAATAAGTCCCCTGAGATATTAATACTGATCAGACAACTTGCAAATGGAGAGCCCACAGAAACATGCGATAGAATCTCTAAATTGCCTTCTCCAGTGATCAGCACATCATTATCAAACTGCAAGCTAGTATTAAGCTGACCACTGGTATTCAATGACCCAATCCCTTTCAATTCTTCTTCACATAAAACTAATTTCTTCATGTCATGAAAACCACAGGATGAATTTCCAATGTCACCTTTACTTCCAGTTTGACTATCATCAACAATTCCAGAAAAACCATTCAAGACAACAAATTCCTTCAATTCCATATCCTCAAGGTTAAAGACCTTGATAAGTGGACTACCAGAAGTAAGGCCAAGTATAAAGATGATAATGAGCTCCAGAAAATATTCCCCATGTAAAATGGCCATACCGCCAGTCCAAACACATCAAAAACCATGAGTATAAAAGGGGGAATATCTACACCTTGATGGTAATTTTGAATGTTTCATGAATTTACTTCATGACTTAAAGAAAACCTAGTGAATATTATCATTTCACAAAAAACCTACATTGGAAAATGTAGAGCTTGCCTTACCCAGTTCATCTAACTTTTTCCAAGTTCACAGAAACAGGCATGAACAGAGCATATCCTCTTGCAATTTTGTTTCACACCTGTTCAATGCACCTAACCACAGGCAAAATCAAAGTAATTGAAATTTTATTCACTATTGCATCTCGACATCACCAAAATCTGGTCCCACTATCCTTGCCCTTTCTGATTCAATAAACATTCCAATCTTAGAGACACTAGTCATCCATGTATCGATGTTACCAAACCGTAGTCTCCAGTAAATCTCTACAGTTTTGCAAACATAGAAACAACTCTAAGTAGAATAACAATGCTAAGACATAAGGTCAGTTCTAGGTAAAACGACAAGCACAAAAAAATCAGTTCCAACTAAAATGGAAATTCTAACATAAATGCATAGAGCAAGTAATACATCACAGACGAGAAACTTTGAATTCATCGTCAATGCGTGCAGCTGTCATCAGTCAATGCGTCCATATCTTGTAATTTTTCACCTCCATCAATTTCCACCTCCATTGATTTGGTAGGTTTTCACATCCAACAATCAACTTCCATGCCCCTTCCAAGCCCCAACCACTTCTCCGACCCAGTAACGACGAAATATTTTTTGCCCCTTCAAAGAATCCTTGAAAGATTTCCCCTGCGCTTGAACCATTGCCACCAAATACATCTCTTTGGCCTAACCTCGAAAGCTTACGTAAACAGAATTGATACCCTCCCCAATCCCCTCAATACCGACCGATCTTCAACCTAACCTTTCCATGGCAGCCACAACAAAAACCCCTGACAGCCCATAAAACTCCTCCTAATAAACCATTCCAACCTCTCTTTTGCTGCACTCAAAATCTCCAATACCAACCATCATCATAGCCTAATTTTTCCCAATAATGCTTGAATGACAATCCGCTGAGACCCGTGAGATAAATCCCACCAGAGCATCGACCGAACTACTAATGGCTCACGCACCCGCAATAATAAAAGGCACAAATACCTCATTAGCCCACAGAAATGGGGCGAATCACTCCAACTCCTTCCTCCGATCCAGTAAATCCAGGCCAATGCCATTGAAATTTTCTCCAAACAAAGCTAATCGGGAGCTAATGCCATTGAAATCTACTCCAACCAAAAAAAATGGGGAGCGAATTCCATTTTTTCAGTTTTATGGGCATTTATTTTGGTGGGCTAATATTTAATAATTAATTATTTTTAAAATAATTATAGGGCTAATTTTATAAAACTATAGAAAATGGGTTTTATATAAAAAATTTGCCCTATCAAAATTTAAAACCTCTTAAAATTCGCCTTTTGGGCTAAAATTCGCCCCTAAAATTTTCCCTGATTTCCATGGCAAGTAGCTCACTTGGAGTGAGCTACTCTGCATTCTGTCTCTCTTTTCCTTTCCTGGGCTAAAGCCTTCTTCAACCCAATTGTCCTTGGCCTCTTCCTAGGAAGTTGTTCTTCCTCATATTCACTATCATCAAAAGTGCACAAGGTCTCATCTAGCATAGCTTTGGCCTTTACGACCTCCTTCCGAGCTTTGATTGCCCTGACCTCACTGATGGCCTTCTTTGTTTCCAACTGCTGGTTCTCTAGTTCAAGATAGTTTTTCACATTCTTTTCACTACCAATATTAGCTTGAAGTTCACTAATCTTGACATCCTTTCTTTTGAGCAGCATATTTGTAATCCTCTCCTCATCATCATCCTCAAGGTCAGTTAGCTTAATCTCTTGCTCAGTTTCATGCTTGTCTTCCTCCTCAACAATGACCTGCTCTGTGACCTTTTCATTACCCTTGTCAAGCTATTTTGTTGATGTAGAAGGCATGGCCCCTTGCATCTCAAGTGCAGCAAACACATTCCTGTAACCCCTTTGGTATGTCAAAGGAAATGTCTCAATGCCACTCATTTTAGTTCCATCTGTCTCAATGTTCTGAGCACTACTTGATGCTTTGTCATCATGATATGAGGGTGGAGGGTTTTGTAAAGGTGATGTGGAAGGGTCATCATGGGGTGGTTGGATGTGAGTGGATGGTGATGCATGAGTAGTGGGATGTGATGGAGAAGTAGGAATGGGATGATGACATGAGGAAGGGATATATTGTTGATGATGGCCATGTGGAGTAGTGAAAATCTCATGGGAAATGAAGGTATCCCATGGAATATTCTTCTGTTGGAGTTGGTGCATAACCACAATCTTGATGAGTGAGTGATGAAAGAGGCTCTGCATTTGCTGATTGTAGTCTCTCTTTTGCACTATGTAGGCCATTTTGTCAATGCTTCGGTAAATATAATATGGTATATGCAGCATTCTCACTCTAGTAAAGTGCATAAGAAGACGAATGTGGTAGGAGTAGATGCAGGAGAACCTTCCCTCACATGTGAAATACTTCATTATTATCCTCATCATAGGTGCATATGTATCAAGCAGATGAGAAAATGGGAAGATGGACTTGTGGTGATCTTTATACCTAGGTTTAAGATATGGCTCAAATTAACTCATGTCTAGGTTTGCTTGCTTAAACCACTTTTCTCCCACACTTGGTATTCCTGTAGCATCTGCAATGGCACTTGTAGACATGTCAAAGGTGACCCCGGCAAGATTAACTTGTTTGTCATGCAGATTAATGATAAATATTCTTCTTAGCTCAGGGTGGTTTTGTACTTGCTTCACCTTCTCACAAAAATCAAAGCAACCTACATGTTTGAAATAGGAAACAGTAAGAGGAGATGCCATGATTTCCCTTGTATTGAGGGGTTCAAATCTGTTTATCTTTCCTCCTTTATGATCATGCCTCCTTGGCATTTGTGCCTCCATACCACTGTCTTCACCCTCATACATTGTAAACTCTGTTTTGGAAACCCTAGGGCTGATGTGAAATGAGATGAAGGGAGGGTATGAAATGGTAGTTTTACAAATGAATGGAATGAGTGAGAATGAAGGGAATGGATGTTGTGACAAGAAAGATGAATGGTAGCCCTCAAACAATGTAATTTCCCTTGTTATGAATGATACTTTGTCTAGGAGGATGAAATAAGCATATAGACAGTGATTTCAAGCTCGAAACCTAGGGTTTGATTAGGGTTTCATTCCATTTATTAAGAAATCACCAAATGGAATAAAAATAGGGCTTATGGAATGCACTTACCTCTTTAACATTGCTTGGATGACTGTGGCAAGAGTTTGAAGGTGATTTGAAGTGATTTGAGTGGTTAGAAGAGTTAGAAACCCTCTTTGTCCAAGCGTGCAACGCCAATGCTGAGGGTGCATCGCCAAGCCTAAGCATGTAGTGCCAGTTCTGAGAGCGCAACGCCTTGTAAAATTAGCAGAGGATATGTCGGGCAAGAGTGCAGTGCCACTCCCAGCGCACAGTGCCACCTCCCAGGCACGCAGTGCCTTCAAAATTTGTATGGAGGAGAAATGGAAAATGTGCAGTGCCAACTCCCAGGCATGCAGCGCCAAGCCAAGTGTGCAACACCAAGCCAAGCGCGCAACACCAAGACAATTTTCCCAAATTTTGCTTGAAAACTCAAAAATTCTTCTCTCCTTGAAAATTCTAATGCTTTTCAAGGCAACAATGATTCATATGAAATGTAAAATGAGCGTTTATAGACTTGGGAATTTAATTTAACTTTTAAAACCCACTTTCTAATGTTTGAAACCTTTTTTCTCTTTTTCACTGATATTCTTTTACACTTTTGCCTTGCAGGTTGATGAAGTCATGAAGTTGAATTTTCTTTTGGTCATGGAGGCATGACAAGTTCATTTTGACACCTTTGGGATTTAGTCACAAAGTAGCATCTTCAAAATATCCTGCAGTTTCCACCTTAAAACTCAAAATTTTCACCTTCTCTGGCCATCTTTTCCAAAACCCTAATTGTCTTCTTCCATATTTCTTTAATATCTTATGATAAACTATATTCATGTTTGGTTTTGTGTGCTTCCTCCATGTCATTTTCTGCAAGTGATCATTGTTTTGGCACTCAACTAGACCATCAAGTTCATAACCCTAGTCCTCTACAAGACCAAGTTTTTCCCCTTTCCTTTGCTATAAGTTGTTTTCATTTTGGAGTAGACAGTCTACCTCATCAGTAATTTTCGCTGATAAATCTCCCAACACTCCTGCAGAAGTGCTAGATTTTTTCCATTTTCATCATTAGCAGGTTCTGAACTGAGAAGACAAGCTTCTTTGGAAAATTTAGGTCCTTCTTGAATAACCATGTCTTGACATTCTATTACATCTGAGCCATATTCTAGCAAAGGAATAGCAGTGCCTGAAACATCCAAGGATGACCTTAAACAATGTAAAAACCTAATGAATTAGTGGGAGGGTCCTTTGACCTGATTTTAAGTGAAATTTGACCTGGATATTTTCAAGTGAAAAAAGAGTATGGTCATAGGTTATTATGTCCAAAAGGACATGGGAATGAGTTAGTTATAGGAAACCATATAGGGAGGATGGAGTCTATTGACAGGGATAATAGGGAAATGATTTCATAGGCAGGGAAGGGGGATGAAAATGAGAGGTATAAGCCCATGCTGAGTCTTTTTAGGAGAAATATGGTGGCTTTGGGAAGACCAACTGAGGAAAAGTAAAAATATTTTTTATAATGATAATGAAGGCAGTGAGATTTCTGAAACTCAAGATATTCAAGGAACATTGTTTTCAGAAATCTATAAACATCCTATAGTCATCTAAAGATAGTGATAAATATTTATGAATAATAGTGGCTCCACTTGGGGAGGGCAACTCCTTTCAGGAGGTGTCAAGAACCTCAAATCTCTGATTTTGCAAATGAGATGCCTCACATGATTGTTGATTTCCTTCATTTTTCAATGCTGATCTTGCTAATATTCCTTGAAGCCATGATATTACACTTTGAAAAACATGATTGCTTCAATATCAACTCTACCTACCCATCATACCTTTCTTAACATTTTTTCTTCATTTGGGTGCATTTGGATCGGAAAACCTTGAACATCATCTTTTCTTTTGAAAGAATAAAAAATATCTATGTATGCCCTTATCACTTCCAAGAGCTTACATTAGACTAATGAGTCCTTTTATTCTTTGCCTAATCTACTTATTGATGGAAATAGTGTCATTGATGGCAAAGGAGCACAAAGGAGTAGCACCAAGACAAGGGAGAAAATCAGATTCAGATGGAATTGTTGTAGAGATGTCACACAGGGTTTAATGTATCAGTGGGTTGCGGCTGCCCATTTGGGGTTTTTACTGTAATGGAAAACAATGGATAAGAACCATAGAAATTGAATAATAGAGGTTAAATTATAGAAGAATTGATTGTGAGGATTTTGGCCTCTGTTTTAATAAATTGTAGAATTTTTTTTATCTGTATATACTTGGAAAATTTCCTGAAGGGTTCATCTTTTTGAATTCATTGAATTTATGGTCTTTCTGTGTAGATTGTGAAGTGTGTAGAATTAACTTCTGTGTAAATGAGGATTTGAATGTGTATTAGCTGCTGTGTAAAGATGGAGAAGGAATATTCCAGAGAAATTGAAGTTAAAATTGAAATCCGGCGGAAATCCGGATTCAAACGCAATTTAAACAGAGTTTACAGGTTAAGTGGTTTTGAAGGAAACCGGACACTGCTGTCACACATCCTTTGATTTGTGAGCAGTTTCTCCCATTTTGAATGCGATCAAATGACATTGTGACACGTCATGAGCACAATACCACCCATTTCGCGTTGCTTTTGGGTGATAAAGTTCTGGGGTCGATTGAACGCGATTACCGTCTGATTAGATCTGTGGAAGATCCAACGGAGTTCACGTTAAAAGCTGCGTGGGAGTTAAAACAAGTGATGTGGAAATGACATGGAGATGATGTGGTCGATAAATGTGCAAGATTGGTGGAAATGAAAAAATTTAAAAAGTATAAGGTTTCCCTTTGAGAAATTGCATTGGGAGAATGAAAGAGCAACATAGAAACGAAGAAAAAGAGAAATAGACGAAACACCGAGATACAACCTAGTGGGACCCATCACACATCGCATATCGAGAGATCAGATGGACAAAGGTACATGGGATATTTGAATTGTCGAAGTGTGATATAGAGAGTGGACGCGATAAAGATCAAAGCTAAAGCCTAAAGCATTTCAAGTTCGGAATTATGTGGATTTCCGTTGTTAAATCGTTTCGGAGAGCAAAGGAGGATTATAACGTAAAACAAAAAGGAAAGTATGAACGCAGGTAGAAAGGCTCGGGTAAGGACCCGACACAGAGAAAAGGGAAAAATAATGTGTTTATAAGATCGGTGAAGGTTGATCACTACAAGGAAAGGGTCACGCAGTTAAAAGGACCCGTTCCTGTGCAGAACATTTAGAAATACAACAGCAGGTAGAGAAGATAAAGAGACAGCAGGTAGAGAAGACAAAATAAACAGAAAAGCAAGAGGCCGAAAGGGTTGAAATGAAAATTTTGATTGTACCTGTATATGTATTATTTAATTTCTATTTTTTGTGATGTAAAGGCAAGTCTCCATAGCCAAAGAAAAACTCCACTATAATACACAAATGTATACATTCTGTTATATTATTCTGGACAAGAAAATGAAAAGGAGGAATGCAAAGAGTCATACCTGTTCATTTCAAATTCCCTTTGGAATGCAAACAGTTATGAGGTGATCCCTATAAATAATGTTACCAACATATGCATGAGGGAGCGAGAATGGATAAAGGAGTGAGAGAGAGCAAGAAGAAGAAGGAGCAGATAGAGAAGCCGTGAAGATCCCGAGATAGTATAAGGCAGATATGAAGGGTGGAGGACATCAGTGAAGAAGGAATACAATAGAGTTGATATCCAGGTAAATCAGCATGTGTTTTCATAGCAGTGTGAGGAAGTTGGTGCTTCCATATCAAGTTGTAGCTTGATAGATGTCCAGTTGGAGTTGGTTGAGGTAGGAGCCTCTTATAGGTTGTAGCCTGCAGAAAATAGATGGGAGCTGGAGCTTCCTTGCAAGTTGTAGCTTGCAGAATTGAGGTAGTAGCCTCTTGTAGGTTGGAGCCTACAGAAAATCAGTGTTGAGAGCGATTTGGAGCTTGCCTTTGCATCACAACAATAATAAGATGTGGTTATATCCCTTATGGGTTTCCACTTATATTTGTTGTCTATGTGCATGATGATTATGTGTTGATATTCTATATTTAAGCTGCTTAGTATTTGTTGCTCACTTATAAAGATTGTTGATCCATAGTATATTAAGTTGATCACAAAATGAAGATGTAAATAAGTGTAAAAGAAAGTTTTACAAGACCATGACTGCATTAAAATGATTCACCCCCCCTCTCATTTTAACAAAGGGTTCAAAAATTGGTATCAGAGAATGTTTCTTCTGTATCATTTTAACAACTGGAAGGAGATCCTTGGTCCCCAAGATGACTAGTCTAGAAGGATGCTCAAAAAATAAGGCCCCTTTGTTCACCGATACAAATTATGCCTTCTGGAAAATAAGAAAGAGGACGTACATAATGTCTCTAGGAATAAAAGTTTGGGCTACTGTGGAATTGAGATATGCCCCAAAGGAGTCTGACTCAAAGAAAGATGCCAAACTAGATTTTGTAGCTAATGAAAAAGCCATGAATGCTCTCTTAAGTGGTTTGTGTGAGGAAAAATTTATCAAAGTAATGCACAACAAGACTGCCAAAGAAATATGGGATACATTAGGGAGATAAAAAGGTGAAGGCTGCCAAGCTACAAGTCTATAGAGCTCAATTTGAAAATATAAAAATGAACGAAGAATAAGATGTTGCTAGCTTATTCTTAAGGGTTGCAGAAATTTTGAATAACATGAAAGCTCTAGGAGAAACCATTAGAGAATGTGTAATTTTTCAAAAGATATTGAGATCTTTACCATCCAGGTTTAACCCCAAGGTTTCTGCCATAGAAGAAACAGCTGATTGGGAAACATTGACCATGCACCAATTACTTGGAAACTTAACAGCCTATGAGATGAGACTTCCACAGAGGAAGTCAAATGTGAGGGAGGAAGCCTTTAAGACAAAGAAGAGCAAAGAAGAAAAATAAGATACGTGCTCCTGCCCTGATGAAGAAGAGGCCAAATTTTTCAGAAGATTGGATAGAGGCTCAAGCAAGTATAAAGGTAAACTTCCATTTAAATGCTTTAACTATGGAAGAGTTGGGCACTATGCATCTAAGTGTCCTCTTAAGAAAACAAATAATCGGACTCAAGAGACTGAGAAAACCAAAACAAATAACTGGTAGAAAGGAAAGAGATTCAATAGAAGATCATTTTATGCTCAACAAGATAGCAGTGTATCTGAAAACTCAGATGAATCCTCAAATGAAGAAGGAACCTCTAAATTTGTGTTGATTTACAAGGAAGAGTCTGAATGATTCCTTCTAGAATATGAGGTAGATCTTGAGGGGGAGCTAAGAAGTGCCTTGGAGGAAATAGACAGACTCAAACTCAAGTGCAGAAAATAGAAAGACATTCTCCTCAAATGTGTAAAAGAGGTACCAAATTTAGAATACCTCATTCAATTGAAATCAGAACTTGAAGAAGCTAAGAAGGTGGAAGAAATTCTGCTAAAGAAAATTAAAGATAAACATCAGGAGCAAGAGAAATTGGAAGAAGAAGTGGTATGGCCGAGAAGGAAACTAGAAAACACCCAAAGGGAATTGTCAATAAACACTCCTTGAATGACAAGCACTGAACATTTGGACATGATTCTAAATGCTCAAAGGTCTCCTCTCATAAAGGCTAGGATAGGATATGAAGGAGAAACTAGTAAGTCCAAGGTAGAAGATAACAATAATATCATTTTTGTAAAAGCTGTAAAGGATAATGAAACAACTCAAAAAGGTACTACAAAAGCAGAAGCCACCAAGAACTTAATGTGTGATGAAACAAACAGAAACAAGCAGCAACATCAAGAGACAAAGAACGAAATGAAGAAATAGTCAGCTGAAAAAGGCTCTTACAATATTGAATATGAATTGAATAAATTCGAAAGCTGTCAAAAGAGATTCTTTCCTCGTATGAGAAATATAACTTGTTTTGTCTGCCACAAGCTGGGACATATTGCTGCATATTGTCAGACAAATATAATCGATTTCAACCAGCAACAATTGCAGAAATTGAAAATACTACCTCAAGAAAACAAATGGAGAGGACAACCCTTCACCAGGTACACTAATTGTTTCCATGGGTATTGTTTTTGCTGTAAGGGGTTTGGCCATAAAGCCATGGAGTGTAGAACATATGGACAAAGATTGATGTTCAAAACCCTAAGGAGATTTATGAAAAATGGAGAGATCACTCGTGCACATAATCCATTTAAAAATACAATCAAATGCTTTGTATGCCATAAAATTGGACACATTTCTTCCAAATGTCCTCTCAAAGAATGTGGTCCATATTCTCAGAAAAGGTGCCAAACGAATAGTTGTCGGCAGTGGAAAAATAAGTTGAATAAGTGTGACCTGGCTCTAATAGCCCAAGATCAGAAAATCCAATGGTATTTGGACAGTGGATGTTCAAAGAATATGACTAGAGATCGAAGCAAATTTGTAACATTTGATGAAAATAAATTTGGGAATGTAACATTTGGCAATGATAAAGCAAGGAAAATCAAAAGAAAAGGCTCAGTCAGTCTGAAAAATGGAAGAGGAAAATCTCAAGATGTACTATTTGTGGATGGGCTGAAAGCTAATCTGCTAAGCGTCAGTCAAATGTGTGATAAAGGCTGTGAGGTTCTTTTTAGAGCCCAAGACTTTGAAGTAAGATCGAGCACCATGGGAAAGAGCTTGATCAAAGGTGTTCGAATAGAAAGTAATTTCTATCTAGTGAAAGAAGAGAATGAAGCATGCCACATAAGAAAACTTGATGAATCATGGTTATGGCATAGAATATTGGGACACCTAAACTTTGACCACATCATCAGTCTGAGCAAGAAGAATGCAGTCAGAGATATGCTAGCAATAAAGAAGCCTTCAAATACCATATGTAAATTCTGCCAACTGGGCAAGTAGACCCGCATATCTTTCAAGACCAAAGAGATACTATCTACAAGTCGACCTATTCATCTTGTACACATGGACATATGTGGAACTTCAAGAACTAAAGCACCAAGCGGAGAATCTTATTTCATGCTGATAATAGATAATTTTTCCAAATTGACGTGGGTGGCATTTCTAAAATATAAATCTAAAGCACTTGATAAATTCAAGATATTCAAGGCATTGGCAAAAAATCAAACAGGATGCAAGCTAAAGTGCATCAAATCAGACAGAGGAGGTGAATTCATAGACTATGACTTTGCAGACCTATGCAATGAACATGGGATAAAACAACAGTTTAAAATTGTAGGTACACCTCAACATAATGGAGTGGCAGAAAGGAAAAATAGGTCAGTACAACAGATTGCAAGAGCCATGATGTAAGAAAGTAACATTCCCCAAACCTATTGGGAAGAAGAAGTACATACAACTATTCATATTCTCAACAAAGCTCATCTAAGACCAAATTGTGATAAGACTCCTTACGAATTATGGCATGGTAAACCAGCATCAATCAAGAACTTTAGAGTATTTGGAAGCAAGTGTTTCATAAAAAATAATGATGAAAAATTGGGGAAGTTTGATGCAAGAGCTGATGAAGGAATATTTTTAGGATATGCATCTAAGAGTAAGGGTTACAGGTGCTACAACAAAAGACTACACAAGATTGTGGAAAGCATTGATGTAAAATTCGACGAAGATCTACTAAAAAAAACAAGAAGCACAAGATGCAGCAATCCTCCAGATGATGATGAAGATGAGAACCAATATAATTATGAACCGAGAAAGACAATAGAAGAAACTGAATTAAACTCAAAAGGTACCTCAAGACACACTCAAAAGAACCAATTCTAGAAGATCAAATCATTGGGGACAAGAGTGTGGGAGTCTAGACAAGAAGACAACTTGCTGAACAGACAAAAGAAGTATACCTAGCCACGCTATCTCAAATAGAGCCAAAGAAGTTCGAAGAAGCCATCAAAGACAAAAAATGGGTAAATGCTATGAATGAAGAACTAGACCAAATTGAGAAGAACAATACCTGAGAATTAATTCCAAGACCCGCTGGGAAAAATGTCATTGGCACAAAATGGATATTCAAGAATAAAATGAATGAACAAGGGCAGGTAATCAGAATTAAAGCCAGACTTGTATGCAAAAGATATTCACAAATTGAAGGTCTTGATTATGATGAAACCTTTGCCCCTGTAGCCAAAATGGAAGCAATTAGAATGATTTTGGCCTTTGCATGCTATCATGATTTCAAGGTATATCAAATGGATGTGAAGTCTGCCTTCCTGAATGGAGATTAAGAGGAAGAAGTCTACATGGAACAACCTGAAGGATTCTCATTAATAGATAAACATGACTATGTGTGCAGATTAAAGAAAGCCTTATATGGTCTGAAACAAGCTCCTCGTGCATGGTATTCAAGGCTGGACAAATACTTGCAAAAACAAGGGTTCAAGAAAGGAGGAGTAGACAACCATTTGTACATAAAGACTAATGATAATGAACTCTTGATTGTAGTAGTATATGTAGAAGAAATCATGTTTGGTAGCAACAAAGATGAGTTAGCAAAAGGATTTGCTGAAGAAATGAAATCAGAATTTGAGATGTCTATGATTGGAGAGCTCACCTTCTATTTAGAACTTCAAATTCAAAAGAACACAAGAATATTCATTTCGCAAGAAAAACACTTAAAAGAAATGTTGAAAAGGTTTCAAATGGAAGAGTGAAAACCTGTGTCAACTCCCATGATCACTGGATGCAAACTATGTACTAATGATGGATCAACAGATGTAGATCAAAAACTTTACAGATCCATGATAAGAAGTTTGCTATACCTAACAGCTTCTAGACTAGACATTATGTTGGCAGTAGGACTTGTGGCAAGATATCAGGCAGCACCAAAACAAAATCATTTACTTTCAATCAAGAGAATATTTAGATATCTACAAGGTACTTCACATTATGGCCTATGGTATCCAAAAGGAAAAAGCTTCACATTGATAGCATACACAGATGCAGATTGGGCCAGTTGTGTGGATGACAGGAAAAGCACAAGTGGAGGTGAATTTTATTTGGGAAAAATTCTGGTGGCATGGCTAAGCAAGAAGCAAACTTCTATCTCTCTATCTACAACAGAAGCATAATACATAGCAGCAGCTGCATGTTGCACACAAGTAATGTGGATGAAACAAACTCTCCAAGACATGAAGGTAAGCATTGATGAACCCATTTCTATCAAATGTGACAATACAAGTGCAATAAGTATATCAAAAAATCCTGTACTTCATTCAAAAACAAAGGACATCCCAATAAAGTACCACTTCCTCAGAGAACAAGTAGCACAGAAATTGGTGAAGTTGGAATACGTACCAACAAAGGAACAAATAGTAGAAATATTCACAAAACCTCTTGCTAAATAACCATTCGAATATCTAAGAGACAAACTAAGGGTAGTATCTGTAGATGTTATTCTCTAATATGATTGAAAACAAAAAACAAAAAAATAATAATAAGGGTTGCATACAAGAAATAGGATCAAAACAGAAGTCCAGTGATAGTCTGTATCAGTCAAGAAAGCATCATTATAGGAGGAGAGCAGTCAATAAATTGTCACAAAAGAGCTAGAGAAATGGAGCAGTGCATGGAATAGGTCCTCAAGATCAAGGTATTATGAAAAGATAGAAACCACACTGGGAAAAGTGCAACCCTTTGCCATTGATGTCAAAGGGGGAGGAAAAGCAAGCAAAAGAAGAAAGGGTCTTCTAAAAGGCAAGCAGAGGAAGTCCTAGAGGAAGCATTGGATTATTTCCATCAATGACAAAGGGGGAGACTGTTTGAAATATTTTCATTGATGGCAAAGGAGCACAAAGGAGCAGCACCAAGACAAGGGAGCAAATCAGATTCAGATGGAATTGTTGTAGAGATGTCACACAGGGTTTAATGTATCAGTGGGTTGCGACTGCTCATTTGGGGTTTTTACTGTAATGGAAAACGATGGATGAGAACCACAGAAATTAAATAATAGAGGTTAAACCATAGAATAATTGATTGTGAGGATTTTGGCCTCTGTTTTAATAAATTACAGAATTTTGTTTATCTGTATATACTTGGTAAATTTCCCAAAGGGTTCATCTCTTTGAATTCATTGAATTTATGGTCTTTCTGTGTAGATTGTGAAGTGTGTAGAATTAAATTCTGTGTAAATGAGGATTTGAATGTGTATTAGCCTCTATCTAAAGATGGAGAAGGAAGATTCCAGAGAAATCGAAGTTAAAACTGAAATCCGACGGAAATCTGACTTCAAACGCAATTTAAATAGAGTTTGCAGGTTAAGTGGTTTTGAAGGAAACCGGACACTACTGTCGCACAACCTTTGAGTTGTGAGAATTTTTTCCCATTTCGAACATGATCAAATGATATTGCGACATGTCATGAGCACAATACCACCCATTTCACGTTTATTTTGGGTGATAAAGTTCTGGGGTCGATTGAATGCGATTGCAGTCCGATTAGATTTGTGGAAGATCCGACGGAGTTCGCGTTAAAAGTTGCGTGGGAGTTAAAACAAGTGACATGGCGATGACATGGAGATGACATGGACTTGGCCCACATATCGCAAATCGCAAGATTGGAGGGGTGAATATCGTAAGTCATAGAAGTTGTGCTGCGATGGATAGTTGTGATGCAATGGATAGATGCGATGCGATGCTATCGCATATTGCAATCGGCGATGCTCATGTGATAAGAATTCATAAGTCGTAGAATTTGCGATGCGATGGATAGTTGCGATGCAATGGATGGATGTGATGTGATGCTATCGCATATTGCAATCGGCAATACTCATGTGATAAGAATTCGCAAGGTATAAAAGTTGCGATGCGAAGTAGCAAGAAAGTCAAGTGGGACCCGATCGTATATCGCTCATTGCAAGCCCAAAACAAAGTGTGATAAAGGAGCCGGATGCGATGCAGCTCAGAACCATTATTTAAGAGATTTCAAGTCTGGGTGTATATGATTTCCCTTTGTAAATCGCATCGGAAAGAAAAGGAGCCATATAGCAAAGAACGTTTGAAACGCTGAAGTGCGATAAAGCGATAACCATTGGATCACAGAATAGAGATCTATGATGCAGATTAGAAGTGCTAATTTGGGCATCGATAAATGTGAAAGATTGGCGGAAACGAAAAATTTATGAAAGTATAAAGTTTCCCTTTGAGAAATCGCATCGGGAGAATGAAAGAGCAACATAGAAACGAAGAGAAAGAGAAATAGCCAAAACGCTGACATACAACCTGGTGGGACCCATCGTACATCGCATATCGGGAGATCCGATGGATGAAGGCACATGGGATATCTGAATCGCCGAAGTGCGATATAGATAGTGGACGCGATAAAGATCAAAGCCGAAGCCTAAAGCATTCAAGTCCATAAGTATGTGGATTTTCTTTGTTAAATCGTTTCGGAAAGCAAAGGAGGATTATAACGTAAAACAAAAAGGAAAGTATGAACGTGGGTAGAAAGGCTCGGGTAAGCACCCGACATAGAGAAAATGGTAGAATCATGTGTTTAGAAGGTTGATGAAGGTTGATAACGGCAAGGAAAGGTTCGCACAGTTAAAATGACCCGTTCCTGTGCAGAAAAGTTAGAAATACAATAGCAAGTAGAGAATATAAAGGGACAACAAGTAGAGAAGACAAAATAAACAGAAAAGAAAGAGGTCGAAAGGTTTGAATTGAAATGTTTGATTGTAATTGTAAATGTATTATTGAATTTCTATTGTTTTTAATGTAAAGGTAAGTCTCCGTAGGCAAATAAAAACTCCACTGTAATACACAAATGTATACATTCTGTTATATTATTCTGGACAAGAAAATGAAAAGGGGGAATACAAAGAGTCATACCTGTTCATTTTGAATTCCCTGTGGAATGCAAATAGTTATGAGGTGATCCCTATAAATAATGTTACCAGCATATGCATGAGGGAGAGAGAATGGAGAAAGGAGTGAGAGAGAGTAAGAAGAAGAAGGAGCAGACAGAGAAGCTGTGAAGATCCAGAGATAGTATAAGGCAGATATGAAGGGTGGAGGACAGTAGTGAAGAAGGAATACAACAGAGCTGATATCCAGGTAAATCAACATGTGTTTTCATAGTAGTGTGAGGAAGTTGGTGCTTCCATATCAAGTTGTAGCTTGATAGATGTCCAGTTGGAGTTGGCTGAGGTAGGAGCCTCCTATAGGTTGTAGCCTGTAGAAAATAAATGGGAGTTGGAGCTTCCTTGCAAGTTGTAGCTTGCATAATTGAGGTAGTAGCCTCCTGTAGGTTGGAGCCTACAGAAAATCAGTGGTGAGAGGGAGTTGGAGCTTGCCTTTGCATCACAACAATAATAAGATGTGGTTTTCTCCCTTATGGGTTTCCACTTATATTTGTTGTCTATGTGCATGATGATTATGTGTTGATATTTTGTATTTAATCTGCTTAATACCTAATGCTCACTTATTAAGATTGTTGTTCCATTGTATATTAAGTTGATCACAAAATGAAGATGTAAATAAGTGTAAAAGAAAAGTTTTACAAGACCATGACTACATTAAACTGATTCACCCCCCCTCTCAGTTTAACCAAGGGTTCAACACTTATATGTCAAGGTTAAACAATTTGACAGATTTTCATTCTCTAACCTATCAACATAAAATTTAAAACATAGCCAAATCAAGGTTAGGCAGTTTGATTTGTCATGAGCTGTGGCATCTTGGACAAGTTGCACACAGATTTTGTTTTTGTACAAGTAAAACTAGAAAAATTGAGGGCCATAATTTGGAACTTTTCACTCATCCCTCTCTTTTCTTTCTGGTTCAGATTTGAGCTTTGGGAACCAATATCTCTTCCTAACCTAGTCTACTGATGAGCCAATTTTGAATGGTTTGGTAAATCTTCATTTTCTAACTTATCAACAGAAATTTAAAACATTTTTAATCATGGTTAGGCTATATGACTGAACAAGACTTTCCTTTCTCAAAATTAGTGGCATTTGGACTTGCACACTTTCAGAATCATTCTTCTTCTTTTTTTTCGTATGGGGCTTTACCTCTTCTTTTTATCTTCCCTCTTTTTCTTCTTTTGTCTATTTTTGTTTTTCATTTTCTGATCTTTTATTCAAGAAATTTTATGTACAATGAAAAAATATTTAAACTAAGAACTTCAACAAAAATAGTGCTTGAGCATCTTGCCATTGAAAGGACCTCCAAATAACTCCATTCCATCCATTTCTTGTAGGAAGAATGCATTATTACCTCTAACTGAATGGATGATGCATGAACCTTTCCATAGATTTTCAAATTTTCCATGCTTGCCTTTGTCCTCTCTTCTTGAATCCCACTTCAGCACTTTGTCTCCAATCTAGAAATCATTAGCCTTAGTCCTCTTGTCAAAAAGCTTCTTTATGTTCTCTTGTACTACTTGTGTTCTATTGTATACTTCTTCCCTTGATTGCTGCAATTGAATGGTTTGGTTCAGCCTCCTTTGCATATCATTCTCCTCTATCTGTATATCTTGGAGGAGCTTCATCACTGGGATTCCCAAAGATGTTGGAAAAACTGCATCCATGCCATACACTAGTTGATAGGGAGAAATATTAATTGATTTCTTGCTTTTTAATCTGTTTTCCCATAGTGCGTGCACCAATTTGTTGTGCCATGACTTCTTTTTCTCTTCCAGCAATCTCTTGATGATATTTACCAAAATTTTGTTAGAGTACTCATCCAACCCATTACCTTGAGGGTAATAAGCTATAGAATGCCCTAATGTAATGTGATACTTGTGGAAAAAGTATATCATTCTATTGGATTTAAATGCAATAACATTATCAGTGATGAATTTCCTTGGACAACCAAATCTGGACAAAATATTGGTTTCAAGGAATTTGATGATGACTGAGTCAATGGCAGTCCTTGAAGGGATGGCTTTATCCATTTAGTGAAATAGTCAGTTACAGTGAGAATCCATTTGTGTTGGGCAGAGGAGGCAGGGTGGATTTCTCTAATGAAATATAAACCCTAGTGTTGAAAAGGAGTTTCAACATTGATAGGGTGTAAAGGAAAAGGAAATAATTTTCTTTTTCCCTCAAAGATTTGGCATTTATGGCAAGTCACTACTAGCTTGTGAATATCAGGGAAAAGAGTGGGCCAATAGAAACCATCTCTAAGGATTTTGTTGGTAGTGGTTCTCCAATAGAGATGAGCCCCACATTCTCCTTCATGAAACTCATGCATGATTCTACCTGCATCTTCTTCAAGTAAACATTTAAGCAAGATACCAACAAAATTTTTCCAATATAAAGCTTTATCTAGGATGAAAAAATTTACAACCTTTTGTTTCAAGAACCTGGCCTTTGTTTTGGACAAACTAGGAGGAGCATTTAGATTAAAAAACACATATCATATATCAATGTACCAGAGTGAGTTCAGAAATGATTCTTCAATAGGTGGAGTCGCCAACTCCTCTTGTTCATCCAAGGAATGTATCATGTTTATGTCCAATGATTGAAAGTTTGCTTCAGCCATCAGTTTTTCCAGTCCTTGCCCTTTGATTAGCTTGGTGAGATTGATTTATAGATCATACTCTAAGATGACAAAAATCCATTTACCTCTTTTACCATTAGGATCCTGAGTTAGTATGTCCTTAACAACTGCATGAGAAACAAAATCAATGAATTCTTTTAAGGCTTTTATTAAGTTAAAAGTTTGTTTTTCCATAATGCTATATTTCATAGGTGCATCTCTTAGAGCCTTGCTGAAGAAAGCTATGGGTTGTTCTTGTCCCATTGTGTTCTTTTGTAGCAATACTGCAGAAATTGTGTGTTCTGATGCAAATGAGAAGATGAAGAAATCCTTGGTAAATTCAGGGTTGATTAGAACTGGTGTTTGGGTAAGTGCTTGTTTCACTAGTTAAAAGGATTTCTTTGCTTCTATGGTACATCTGACTCCTATTTCTCTTTTCATCATGTTTTTAATGTTTCTTATGATTTCTACAAGGTTTGGTATGAACCTTCTTGAGAATTTGATCTTTCGAATGAAAGATTGCAGCTCTTTGGTGTTCCTAGGGTGACTGATTTGTAGTATCCCCTCAATACTCTTTGGGTATATCTCAATTCCTTGTTCGGATATGATGTGGCCTAAAATTTTTCCTTCTTGAAGGCCAAACAAAGTTTTCTTAGGATTTAAAGATAAACCATGCTTTCTACACTTTTGAAAAACCTTTCTTAAGTGGGCTAGGTGTTCTTCATCAATTTTTTAGTAGACTGTGATGTCATCAAGGTATATCAAAATGAAGTAACCTATTTCTTCAGAAAAAGAAATGTCCATGGCTCTTTGAAAAGTGGTACCAGTATTCATTAACCCAAAAGGCATTTTGACATACATGAAGGTGCCCCAAGGTGTAGTGAAGTTAGTTTTGTGTTGATCATCTGGATGTAATAGTACTTGATTGTAACCAGAAAAACCATCAAGCAAAGATATTATTTTGAAGCCTACCACCCTTTTCAGTATATGATCCATCTTAGGTAAAGGTTAGTTGTCTTTCAGGGAGGCCTTGTTTAAATTTATGAAGTCTATGCATATCCTAATTTCCCCTGTCTTCTTCCTTACTGACACAAGGTTTGAGACCCATTCTAAGTACTTGAGTGGGAATATTATTCCAGCATCATACATATTTTTAATTTCTCTCTCATTAGAGGCATTAGGATAGGGTTTATCCTACGCAATTTCTGCTTAAATGGTTTCTGGTTTTCCTTGAGAGGAATTTTATGCTGAATGATGCTTGTATCATAGGACTTCAAGTCCTCATAACCCCATGCAAAAGCATCCTTAAACTCTTTGAATAGCTCAATGCATTTATGTTTTATAAGAGCTGGCAATGTTTTGGACAGTTTTATCATTTTAGGTTCTTCTTCATTACCTATGTTGCATTCTTCTACATCTGTTTCAGTGGATTCCATTTTAGGCTTCCTAGCAACATCATTCAAATCAAACAGCTCTTCTAAGGGGGCAAGTCCTCTTGGCAATAAGTTATCTTTGCATTGCAATACCTCAAGGTCTCTTTTTTTGTGTCTTGAAACAATTATACCTCAAGAGGGTGTTCTAGCAGATTTATATCAGTAGGATAAGGTGGCTCTATTTTGCATGTTTGTTCCTTAGCAGAGTAGTCATCTTCATGATCTGAATCTGATTTTGGCATTTCAAATTCATTTTTAGACTGTAGGAAGTCTTCAATATGTTTGTCACCTTCAAAAGCTTGCCAATAATCTATGTTATCAGGGACTGTAGGTCTGTTTTTGACCTGTACCATGTATTTTTCATTCGCATGAGGTAGTTGTAAAGTGCTAGCAACAAAGGCTAGTTCATTTGCAAGGCTGTTTTGAGTTCTTGGGACAGAGGTAAGTTCATATTTTTCAAATGTTTTCAAGAGGTCTAAGGAAGAATTTCTATATGCTCTTAGCCTAGGATTATTGGTTGAATATTCTCCTTTAATTTGCCTAATGATCGACTCAGAATCTCCTTGAACATAAATCCTCTTAGCTCCTATACTTTTCAACATTTGTAACCCTAAGAGAAGAGCTTCAAACTCTGCAATATTTTTTTTACATTGAAAATATAGCTTGTAAGAGTGGCCTTGATTAGTGTTGTGTATCAAAACACTTGCTCTTGAACCAGCTTTGCCACAAGAGCCATCAAAGCTCATGTTCCAAAGAGTTTCAAGTTCAGATTTGCCATCATTTTGTTGTGCATGGCTATTAAGGTTTTGGCTTTTATGTTCTTCATCTTGTGTTTGGTTTGAATGTTCTGACAGGTCTTTCTCTTCCTCTTTTTCAGCTACTTGTTCATTAATGTCATCTTCATTATACAAAATGAATGAATCAAGGTCTGAATGGATAGAATAGAGAGGGGTGTTGTTTGGCTTTTCTTGGCAGGTTACCATGTATTTCTTGTGAGATTCTCTATACAATCTTCTTGTTTGGTTAAATACTGGAATGGTATCATATGTCATGTCCATTTGGAGGTTTCCTTGGAGTTTTTCTCCCCATGATCTTGATAAAAGTGTTGAGCCTCAAAATTGTGCTTTCTTTCATCTTATTTTACCTCATTTTCCTTTGTCCATTGCTATCCTAGACCCAATTGATCAATGAATTTAGTTGAAATTACTTTTAGAATGATTTATATGACTGACTTGCTAAGTTTTATGATTTTTTCCATTGTAAAGCATTTTGACCGGAACTAGCTGCAGAATGCAGACATTCCGTAGCTAACCAGCGATTCTGCAGCTGTCTTCACGTTTGGGTATGTTCCAGGTGGCCTCTCAAGAAAAAACGCATATGGGCATAATCCACGTCATGTCTACATGGTTCGTTGCTCATCATGGAGGAAGAAACGAATTCTGGGTATGGTTTTGGAACGTGGGAGCACATTTAGGAAAGCAGACTTCTATTAGGACTGTCTCAGTCCAGATGTCTTTTTCCTTTTCACGCAGCCACTTCAAGAGTCCTAATGTGATTCCGATAAGGAAAGACAATGTTCCTGAAGTTGTTGCAAGTTTGTTATTTACATTTGTTATATAAACACTTGGGAAACCGAGAGCTAGGCTAGATTTTATGCTAGATTTTGCTTAGATTCTGTGCTACATTTCTGAAGACGCAGAGTGCTATGTTCAAGTTATTTCATCTTTAATGAAGCAGACAGTGTTGTTTTGGAAGCGTTGATTTAATTTGGAGTTGAATTCCGTCAGGTGGTAGAGGGCCCCTGCCTCTTGCACGGATTTATTTGCGTAAATTAGATAAGTATTCTAGGTGCCTTTACGTTTTTGAATTTGAATTAGTAGTTGTTTTAATTAGCTACTGTAGTTGTACTCATTCTAACTCTTCCACAAGAAGAAGCTCTTCCAAAAGATTATAATGATGAATGGGAAATGGCTATAGTATTGTAGGATTAGAAGTTGAATTCATAGTTGTTTTTAATTAGCTACTGTATTTATACTCATTCTAACTCTTCCACAAGAAGGAGCTCTTCCAAAAGATTATAATGATGAATGGGAAATGGCTATAGTATTGTAGGATTTAGTTGTAATTTTTGTTGTTCACTATCACAGTTACACTTGTTCTAATCACTCTTCCACAAGAAGAAACTCTTTCAAGAAATCCTTAAGGAGTCCAAGGCATAACCGTGATAATGAATGTTTTAGTTGTGTGTTTGTACTAAGTATCATCGTTGTTCTTGCTCTTAAACGCTTGCCCAAAATATTATAATGACGAGTAGGAGATGGCTATGATATCTTAGTTTTTCATTGCTTTCAGTCTTTTTGCTTGCATTTGCACTCAATTACACAGTCAGAATTGTTCTAAAATCTCTTCCAAAAGAAGGAAATCTTCCAAAATATCAATAATGATGGACAAACAGACTGTATAATTCCATAGAACAATGCATGATAACATAGTTAGGATGCTCCGGAGTTTAATTGCACTTAACTCATGTTCAGTTACTTTGTTTTGAGTTTGATGATGACTTGTAATTCAGCATTGTTTTAGATTAGTGACACTTTTAAGTTTAGCTTTAGTTCAACTCACTGCATTTGCATTCCATAGTCAGTTGTCATTCACTGCACAATAGATTACTTCAGTTGTTAAGATTAACAAAACAGCCTTCATTATTTACAAACATCTTCTTGTTCTAAAATCTACAATTGATCCATAAACATATGAACAGAAGACAACATCATTTTAAGGCCTGAAGTATCTCTGCAATTTCCTTATCATTTCATAAACAGAGCCCTCCCTCAAAAGACTACTTTGAAAAGAAATCAATAACTCTTGAGTAAGGTCTTGTGACATTCAATTAAATTGTAGAATAGAGTTAGGAACTAGTCCTAGAATAGAAGATCTTAGGATGGTATCAATGTTTTTCCTCCAAATTTTTTTCAAATCTCTAATCAATGACAAAATGTTGCATCATTGTAAGATTAGTTGTTTAACTGTTTAGTTAGAGGATTTGCATACTTAGTGATCATTTCTCAAGTTTAGTTTGTGTTTTGAATCATTTGCTTAAAAGTCATTATCAAGCTTTGCTTTTACTTAGTCATAGTTTAGATTTGATTCTGCTTCAGTGTTTCCAATTGCATTTGTCATTTGTTATCCGTCAATTAGGCTTAACTCTGTTTTTAATCACCAGCTCCTTTCCATTAGATTTCTAGGCATTTTCCTTGTGAACATAAAACCACCAAAAGACCAAAAACATCATAAATCATCACAAAAGACCAAAAACATCACAAAACACTACACACAACGCATTAGGAAACAAGCACCTATGTACATATAGTACACTTCACTTCAGCAGTTTACCAACCCTGGTTGACAATTAAATGAGCTCAGTTTAGGAGACTAGATTGAGACCAAACAAAAAGCATGCCATATTTTGGGGGAATGTAAGCCACAACAATATCCATGACTAGGCTCTTGGCTGGTATTTGTGCCAGATTGACACATAGATCTTTGATTAGGCCCAGAAATTTAACTCTACTTGAATCAAAAGAGTACAAGCCTTTGTATGGTCTGGATATTTCGAGGCCTAATCTCTCCATCACTACCTTTGGCATGAGGTTATGTGAAGCACCAGAATCTAGCATGGCATTGTGTAGGAATTTTTCATGAATGTTCAAACTGACATAGAATGGAGGCACAAATCCCTCTTGAAATTTTCCCTCTACCTCTAGTCCAAACAACAATTATGGCTTATCATCAGTCAGATTTAGAATATCGGTGTCATTTTCTATGTTTAAAGCTTTCAAAACTTGAGATCTATATACATCTTGAGTCACTAATTCAGTAAGGGGTATGGCTACTTTTATCTTGGAAATTCCACCCTAAATACTACATGGCATCTGTGTTCTTGGTATATTTACATCAATTTTATCATACATGTTCTTTTCAGCAACTTTAGCTTGCTGAATTTTGTTTGGGATCTTAGTTAAAGAAGTTTTTTCAGGGCCACTAGTTGATGTACTAGGGCAGCTTTGGTCACCATCATGCTGGCTGATGGTGTTTTTGCTTTGATAAGGATTCTTAACCATTATGTTGGTGTTTTCTGCAGTCTTTTTAGGAGTGTTTTCAGGGGTCTTCCTAGCAGAAATTTCTGGTTTGTTCCTCTTAGGGATGTCTTGGGTTTTCCTACTTTTGAGGCCATACTACCTATGAACCTCTATGATAGCATTTTTAAACCCTAGTTTGTATTCTTCAGAATCTTCATATGTTATTTCAATTTGGTTTGAAGAAAATAGGCCTTTTTCTTCCTCCATGAGAAAAACAACATCCTCACTATTGTAGCCTATTAGATTGACATGGTTTTCTTCGAGCTCTTCAGTCTCTCTTTCCTCTTCATCTACATAGTTTTCTTATTTGAGGATGGTCCCTTCTAAAGTTTTGGTTTATGTTTATGTTTTGAGGGTTGTTTGGTTTTCCCTAGGAGGTGCTCTTTCATTCAGGTTAATTCTTTCCATCATCCTTTCCATTCTCCTAACTAGACTGCCAATTTTAGCATCAGATGTGGAGGCCATAGTTTCCTCTTTGTATGTAACCTTATTCTTTTCTCTCATTCTAGCCGTTTTAACAATTAGGTTGGCTTCTACACTTACTGCTCCCCTTTGCATGTCTTCTAAGGTAAGGGGATCTTTTTCTCCTAATTGATAAGCCATGCCTGGATCAAATCCATCTGGAAATTTTACTAAGGCTAGGCCTTGTGGGGGTTTCATGTGGGGAGGGAGTGCATTAGATACACTATTGTACCTAGTTGGCATGGTTTGCAGATAATATGGTTTCTTTTCCCTTGAAGGACACTCGAGCTTTCTTTCCTTGTTGTAATGGTTTGCAGATAATATTCTTTGGCTTTAAAAGTCTGGAAAAATTCTTAATAACATTTTTCTTGCTCAACTTGACAATTTGGTCAAATTTCAAATATCCAAGTCTTCTGTGCCATAACTAGCTTTCATCAATATTTGTCAAACAACACTTTTCTATCTTCTCTTTCAACACATGTACATTGTTGTATATCCTTACAATGTAAACAACTATTATGCCTATACTTGTGGACTTGATTTGACAGTTTTTGGCTTTAAAAACCACATTAATCCTTGATCACACATCTGAGACACACTCAAAAGATTATGTTTCATCCCATCAACGTACAAGACATTCTTAAATTTACCTTTGACATTTGAGAGACTAACCACTCCTTTTGCAATTATTTTTCCTATATCATTATTACCAAAATAAAAATACCTTATTCAACTAGCTTCCAAATAAGAAACTTGCTTTGGTATCCTATCATGTTCCTAGAACAACCATTGTGCACGTATCAATGACTTCCACCAGTTTGTGCATACAGTGCAATAAAATATTACACCTATACCTGTGGACTTGATTTGACAATTTTTGGCTTTGAAAACCACATCAATCCTTGATCACACATCTGAGACACACTCAATATATTATGTTGCATCCCATCAATGTATAAAACATTCTTAGATTTACCTTTGAAATTTGAGAGACTAACCACTCCTTTTGCAATTATTTTTCCTAGAGCATTATTACCAAAAATAAAATTACCTTGTTCAACTAGCTTCCAAGTGAGAAACTTGCTTTTGTCTCCTATCATGTGCCTAGAACAACCATTGTCCATGTATCAATGAATTCCACCATTGTGTGCATATAGTGCAATATCACATTGCTTTGATTTTTCTTTCTCTTTCCAACTTTGGGATTTTGTCCAATTTGTTCAATAATTGGCTCTGACATTTTTACTTTCAACCTACCGTTGGCAGCTATGTGCCCAAAATTTTGGCATTTAAAACACTGCACTTGATAATTCAGGGGAGAAAAGGAATTATTGTACCTAGGTCTAATTATTCTTTATTGAATTATTCTCTTGTATTTGATTTGTTTTAAGGAGAGATTAACTATGTAGTTTTCTACTTTGTGGCCATAATTTGTGCACGTAAAAAAATATCCATGGAAGACATTGTTATACCTAGATGGCTTCCTTCTGTGTTGAGTAGAATTTTGAGAAATTGATTTGCATGGACAAAGTTCTCCTTCTACCGTTATTGTTGATTTTTCATTGACTGAGTAATTGTCTCTTGTTGCTCGACAACTCCTTCTTCTATTGGAACGAAGGTAATTATCTTCTTACCTTTTAACTCAACTACTACACTAGACTTGACATCAAAGCCTATACCAGTTATATCTTTAGAAATGCATTGAGCCTCTAATATATCATTTACATTTTCAGTATCTTTATTAAATTTCTGATTGAAGATGAGTTGCGTTTCAGAATTCTCTAGCTCCTTTTTTACCAATACAATCTTTCCTTCCAACTTCACCCATAATTGAAATTTTTCATTCAATTATTGGTTCAATGTTTCTTGGATTTTCTTTCCTTCTTCTAATTTCACAAGTAATGGCTCAACAACCTCAAACTTCTCTTTCATTAGATGTTCCTTATGGATTTTTTTTTGCTTTCTCATCCTCTCTATTTCCTCAAGTGCACTTACTAGCTCTCCCTCAAAATCGACTTCTCCCTCTTCATCATCAAAATTAATAGCCTCATCTTGAATATTTTATATAGCCATTAGCATAAATTATTTACGTATCTCATCATCTTTGTCCTCATATGAGGATTGGTTGGGCTCACATTCTGAATAGTTCTCATCGTGAGAATAGAAGCCTCTCTTTTTATCCTTCTAAACTTTCTTAAACTTTTCTTTAGGTTCATAATCATTTTTCTTCTTTTCAGGACAATTTGATTCATAATGACAAACTTTTCCACAATTAAAACATTTAAAGGGAAACTTACATTTGTACTTTCCTAATCCTCGTTTGAGATTTCTAACAAATTTAGATTCTTCTTCATTTGATTCACAATATGTGTCATCATGCTCAACCTTGCACTTATTTTTTTCTTTGAAGGCTGATTCTTTGGCTGTAAAATTTCCTTTAGAATTCCTCATCTCACAAGTAGTGAGTATTCCAAGGAGTTGATCTAGAGGGAGATTGCTCAGATTTGGTATTTCTTAAATGACTGACACCTTGGGATTAGGTCTCTCAGGAATAGATCTTAGCCCTTTTTGAATTACCACATCTTCATTTAACTTCTCATCAAGTCCTCTTATGTCGTTCACAAATTCATCAATTCTTAAAAAATACTTGGCAATATTTCCATCACCATGCATGTTTAAATATTCAAATTACATCCTAAAACCATGTAGTTTAGATTTATTTACCTTGTTGTCTACATCATATCAGTTTCTCAACTTCTCTGAGATAGATTTGGCAGATGTGCAATCCATTACTTTGACAAGATTTGTTTCAAGTAGGTCAGCATGCAGGGCATGCATTGATTTAGAATCACATGATAACTCCAAATTTTGATCTTTAGTTATCAGTGTTTGAGGTCTTGTATATTCTTCTCCTACAACATCCCATACGTCAGCTCCAAGTGATTGAATATAGGTCCTCATCCTCACTTTCTAGAATACATAGTTTTTTTCATTGAACATAGGTGCTTTGTTGGTAAATCCTCCTTCCTAGTTCACCACGGTCCTTGATATTTCTTCCATATATTAGACTAATCAGAAGAAACTTGCTTTGATACCAACTAGTGGAAACCAAGAAAATATTGAGAGGGGGGTGAATCAGTATTGTAGGAAATTTAGCAATTTAAATTTATTTTTACTTTGTGCACACCATTAAATACTTCAACAATAAATTTACATAACCATAACAACGATTAATGTCAACAATCACAATGGAACATAGAAGCACAAGTAACTTTCAGAACTACTCTTCAATTCATTCATATGGAAAACTACAACTTGCAATTACAATGTTCTTTCTATAAGCAACAAGAAGCTACAACTCAATGATTTATCAACTACATCTGAATGGAACTACAACCCCAACTATTCTTCAACACCCATTGGAAGGAGCACCAACCCCTAATCAATAAGATACAACTTTCTAGACACTCACTCCAATCTTTCACCCATTTTCACACTAAAAAACAAGAATGCCTTCTCTGCTTCCAAAACAAGTGAATCTCTCAACCACTAGCAATTAAACAATCCATGATCACTGAAAACACAATACCAACACCTCGCTGCAACAAAAGCTTTGTATAAAAAACATTGTGTGTTAATTCTTCTTTATCAAGCATTCATTTATAGTTTCTTTGATTTCTTGCATGCTTATTTATTTTTACCTTTTCCCTATTCATCTCAGTATTTATGGACTTTGTTTTCCTTTTTGGGCTTCATCTGCAGGTTTAATTGACCTTCACTCCATTTTCTGCCACTTAAATTGAACTTTTCTACTAATTTTATGCATTTTAGTTCTTTAAAAAAATTAGAAGTTCGCCTGTTAATTTTATTTGTAGCCAATTTTGGCTTAACTGCCAAGATGGTAGTTAAACTAGCAGTTCCATTGTTTCTTCCTTTAAGCCCCTTTCTCTCGACCCTTTTCCTTTTTTTCACCATAGGAACAATCTCCATGAACACGACCTAAGTTATCTGATGCTTAGCCCTTTTTGAGCCCTATGCGAGCATTTTTTATTTCATTAATGACGTTCGTCACACCTCTACGCAAGGTGACAAAATATTATCCCATGGGCTAGTACTCCCGATCCTAGATCTTCTATTTAATTAAAATTCTTTAAAATTTACAGGATTCCAGGATCTGGGGTTGTCCCCACTTTCCATTATTGTCGCACCCCTAGTCTTGTATATGGAATAAGGCCTGGTACGGGCACTTAACCCATAGCCCCGGTTATATTGGTGCATACTCTTTGTGCCTAATTATTGAACTTCCAGGACTCCATCCACAGGGATGAGTTGGCCAGTAGGGTGTGCTCAACAATTTGTTTATTGGTTGTTTCCTTGCCTCCACGTCCCAGTACCTTCTGCATCATGTCGCCGCCAAATGCACAATATTAAATCTTTTGGGATATTTTCCTATGGGTTGAGATATCAATGGTGTCTACCCGATACTCTTTTCATTGGCTGATGCTTTGTCAACTATCATCATTTCCCAATGTCTCGTAACCCGATGAAACCTCTTGTGCACCATCGAGGTTATACCTCCAGGATGACATCATGTTGACATCACTAGGGACACTTGGTGCCTCCGGAGTGGTGACACGTGTCACTCATAAATGGGCACTTTGGGTGCAAAAAAATGTTGAATATACCTGCCATGTGTCCTCCCCTTATTGGTTGATGTTGACGTCACTATTATTTTCCATCTGGGTCAATCACGAGCTGCCACCTATCCTCTTAGAGGAGAGAGAAAAATCCCTTTGAGGCCTTGTTTTGTGACCATTTCCTTTGTTATTTTCTTTTTCCGAAAACCTTTGGTTTCAAGCCCTTTGTATTCGACACCACTCTTGAATGGATTGTGGTTTTTGGTGGAGTGTCTGCGGAGTATATCTCCATAATTGATCTACGCAATCAACTATGTGGGGAAACCACTTCCAGGACCATAAATCCCATGTAACAGACTGTCTCCAGTGCCCCAAAAAATCTTCCGCATAGCATACTACTTTCCTTCCTTTTCTATTTTACCTTTGGGAATTTCCTTTCGGGCTTGTCATGTGTGGGCTAAACTGGCAGAGTGGGCCTCCCACTCAACTCTTCATTGGTCCAGTTATGCTACCATGGCTTGACATTCACCACCCGAATCAACCCCTTTGTGTTCAAAAATGATATCATCAGGGTAAACCCTCCAAGGTAAGCCCCTCGGCCAACCTGTACTGTGGGCTCTACCTCTAGCCTATGGGAAGGCTCTCCATTTTTGCAGTGTCTCACCATGTCAGCCTGGAGCTTGGCGTAGAGGCTCCACCAACTTCTCTACTGAGTTTGGTACTTCTACCAATTTTTTTTGTGTGCCAAAGCTCATCCAACCTCTACTAATTCTGTTATGGAGGCCTTAGGTTCAACAAACTTTGATTGGCTCTATCTCTCACACCAAGAGGCCATTTTGAGACTTATATATACCATTGGAAAGTTTTATTTGTAATTTATCCATCTGGGTGGGTTACACCTTCACCTAAGATTATTTTCTTTCCTAGAATTGGCTCTAAATCATCTTCTCCCTTTTAATTCCATTCTGTCATGCTGCTCCATCAGTATGCTTTCTAAGACTTTCTTTGAAACTTGTGTTACCTCTTAACTGCAATGAACACTTTACTTGCATCACCCTGTTTCCATCAATGACAACATAGTTCAGTAGTGTTGAGTAGAAAAATTCCTCCTTCCACATGCCTATGCCTCTTTCTTGATTGGTTTCCTTCTGCCTTATTTTTATTTAAATCATGCCTTTGGTTCTATGATGCATTATCCCTAGGTATATAATTATCCTAACGACTAGTACCAATATCTTGTTGCCTCTGTCTTTGCAATTTTGACAAACTTTAAAATAATATGGCATTCACTTATGCTTTCTCTCTAACAATATTTTTTTTATCTGTCTTTCAACTTCTTATCTTATCTATTATGCTTCTAAGAGTGGTCATCAATTCGAGATTGTCTTCTTCTTTCATTGTTGCAATTGACCCTTATTTGGGGCCTTGTTGGGTTATGTTTACACCGTATTGTTCTAATATGTTGTTCATTCTTTATGATCTTTCTTATTGTATCTTGATGTATGTAAATCTTCTTTTACACACAGATAGGTGTTAGACAACGAGAAAGGAAAATAAAAATTACACAGATAATCATCACCTAGGTCTATATTTATCCAAAGCATCAAATTGTAGTTAGCACATAAATAATATTCCATCAATCATAAATTTCAATAGTTTTGATTTTCAACACCATCACACATTTGTCACTAGAAAGGGAATCTACCATATCAAGCATATCAAGCATTCTTCTAGAGTATGCATGTGAGCCTTTTTTCAGGTCCAATTCTCTAACCTAGAGCTTTGATACCACTTTATAACACACCCCTTACCACTCATCGTCCTAATAAGGTATAAAGAGGTAAATTACTGTGTTGACCCTATCTCCAAGGTACAATTATGGAAATGGGGTCTAAATTTTTTTATCTTTTCCAATTTCCTCAAAACTTAAAATGGATAAAATCATTATGTTAATCTTATTGAGACCTTTCCAATGATATAAAATTTTCTTCGAATTGACTCCTGGATCAAATGATATAGTCATTTAAATATTAGCTTATGCCAAGTCATACTAACCTACCACATGGCACCCATGTATCCCCCACATGACTATTTTAATTGATTCCATGTCATCATCCCAAGGTTTTCATGGAATTTCTACCAACAATTGTTGACTCATTCATGAAACCATTTCACAAAATAGAAGAAAAGAGAGATCGAAGACTTAGAAATTGTAGTAGATCTGACAAGAAAATGTATAGAAATGGAAAATATGCCCAAGAAATAACACCATTGAATATAAAACTTCAGATCTTCATTAATATCAAAACCCTTAAGGTAGGGCAACACCATATATTCACTCCTTAAGGAAGGAGATCACTCCACAAGCCATATGCTTACCCATACAATAATCCTTGACATCTCTCAATGGAGAGACTCTAGCCTCTATTTAGGTTTCATTCATGCAATACCATGGGTAGTTACCATGGGTATCTCAATACCATGCATCCAATACAATGGACTTATCACTTTATTCCCTAGCTACATGTGGTCCCTTACATAATGTGGGTTAACCACTTTATTTATTAACTATGGCCCAATTATTTATCATTCTTATATTATTACATCATATTATTCCCTTGGGTACCTCCCTCTGTACCCTATATTATCCCCCCTAGGTATACTACATTACACCCCCCTTAAACATGTTTCATCCCTGAAACATAAGAAGAACACAAATAATAAGATCTACTCAAAAGAGTATTCCACTGGTACCATTCACATGCATCCAGCCATCCTAGAGAAAGGTGAACACTCGATCTAGTCGATTTCTTGTTCACTTGAGATGGAAGTGGGTTCTGGTGGTTCTTCTGTGTTGATGTGTTGTGGGTGGATCGTCGCACCTCTCTATGTGTCATCCAGGGGTTGTTTTCCTTGTTGCTAATTCGTTTCCACCTTCCTAGTTGTTGTCTTGCTGGGTGATGCGGGTGGTGATATGTTGAAGCTTTAACTAATGGAACATCTTTCATTAATTCCTCCATTATTGGTGATGGAGTGGTGTCAGGTTCTTTTGTTGGTACTTGCTTTGATGTCTGTGTTTGGCTGTCTACCATCAAAGGCTCATCATCTGATGTGTCTGTGTCATTAGATATTTTCACTTCTTCCTCCCTAGTCTCTCCATGGTTCCTAATGCAAATATCATGCAATGTAATTTTATTCTTTTTATACCAGAGCTTCATGAATTTCTTTTGCACATTAAAATTGACAGTACCAACGGATTCCATCTAAGGGTGTCCCAAAACAACATCCACATCAGCCATATCTAAAGCATAAAAATTAGAATGAAACACATACTTATCCATAGAAATCTTAAAATCTTTATAAATTTTAACATCTTCATTATCGACCGGTGTGTTTTCAATATGTTTTGCTGGAACTTGCAATTTTTTTGCCAAATTAACATTGATACAATTATGCTTGCAACTAGGAATGATAGACACAATGATGTTCTCTTTCTGAATACTTCCATTAACTTGTAATATGGAAATATTAGTAGAAAAGAAGTCTTTATGTCTCTTAGTGTCCTTCTTTCCAGCTTTAGACCACTTGTCCAAAATGACTTTTTCAAGTTTTTTCTCGGGAAGTTTCCTCACTGCGCTATCAAGTGAGGTCCACCATTTATTTGCCTTATCTTTCAGATGAAGCCCTATGGAGAATATCCAAAAACTTCGGTATTGAGCCTTGAGATGTTGTAAAAAATCTTCAATAGTAGGGCCATCATCTTTTCCTGTAAACTTCATCTTGCGAGAATCCATAAAATAAAGTAAGGGTTTTGAAGAAAATCACTTACTTTGACAAAAATTTAAAATGGACATTACTCGGTCAATATAACTCAGAATCCTTAAGATAACCTATTTTTGAAAATGGAATAGCCATTCTGCATCTAACCATATGACTGAAATCCCGATCTAGGCACTCTGGAAACACAGATTTGCACTGCAACTGTCCCGTCGTCACAAAATTTCTGAAAAAAATGACTGATTTTAAATCAGTGATAACTCCATCATTCGGACTCCGATTTGACCGATTGTTTTTTTGAAATCAGGTGATTTTTTAAGAGGAGCTCAGATCTGTAATTGGTTGTTTGAAATTTTTCACCAAAACCTACAAAAAATGTCAGGAGATCCATCGTACATAAATTTCCATCAGAAACATTTCTGCAACACAGCTGAATTTAAATCAGCGATATCACCCTCATCCGGACTCCGATTCGACTGATTTTTTTTTTTGAAATTGAGTATTTTTGCGTAAGGAAGCTAGATATGATATATATTTCTGAAAATTTTGTGCCAAAAGTTTCAGATCTGCTTTACAAACTCACCGCCCAAAAATTCCCTGCAAAAAAATGAAAAAACAAATCTTCCAAACTCTGCCCAAGAAAGTGCTCTAATACCACTTGTAGTAGATCTGAAAAGAAAATGTATAGAAATGAAAAATATGCCCAAGAAATAACACCATTGAAGATACAACTTCAGATCTTCATTAATATCAAAACCCTTAAGGTAGGGCAACACCATACATTCACTCCTTAAGGAAGGAGATCACTCCACAAGCCATATGCTTACCCATACAATAATCCTTGACATATCTCAATGGAGAGATTCTAGCCTCTATATAGGTTTCATTCATGCAATACCATGGGTAGTTACCATGGGTATCTCAATACCATACATCCAATACAATGGACTTATCACTTTATTCCCTAGCTACATGTCGTCCCTTACATAATGTGGGTTAAACACTTTATTTATTAACTATGGCCCAATTATTTATCATTCTTATATTATTACATCATATTATTCCCTTGGGTACCTCCCTCTGTACCCTATATTATCCCCCCTAGGTATACTACAGAAATCATCCTCTTCGACGGGGAAACCTCCTTTACATTACATAAATGAACAATTCTTGGATGATACAAATGAAAAAACCTCCTTTCTATATATAGGAGTCCATGGGGTCCCAATATAATCCTAGCCGACCTAACAATAATAATGTAAGGGCACAACAATAACAATAGTGGCTTTTATGGGGCATGATAATAACAATATGGGGGCTACAGGGGTACAAAAATAACAATAAGGGGGATACACTAACAACAATAAGGGGGATACACTAACAACAATAAGGGACTACACTAACAACAATAAGGGACTACACTAGTAATATATGGACCTAAGTTGCCCCTCTCCTTCAAAAAAGTGTTGTCCTCAATGCTTGAGTAGATATAGATGCTTCTGTATAAAATTATCATCCTCCTAGGTGGAATCTTTAGTGGGTAAGTTCTTCCACTTGATGAGATACTTTGAAATTGATCGATTTTGTAGCTATCGAGTTCTTGTTTCCGTGACTTCTTTAGGTTCCAACATGATTTTTCCTTCCTCATCAAGTTGTGTGGAAATATTGTTTAACTGGAATTTTGTCACCTATAACCTTCTTTAAGCATGAAACATGGAAAAATGGGTGCACTCGAGAAGAAGGAGGAAGATCCAATTTGTATGCCATAGTACCAATATTTTGCAACACCTTGTAAGGACCATAGTACTTTGGCGATAATTTATTATCCTTCTTAGCTTGCTTGAGGGAAATTTTTTTTGTATGGTTGTAGCCGTAAGAATACCTAATATCCTACATAAAAAATTCTCTCGTTGTGATGTTGATATTCATGTTGTTTCATTCGATTTTATGCCAAATTTAGGTTATCCTTTAAGAGTTGGAGAACTCGTTGTTGATGCTCGATGTGATCTTCCACTGCTTGAAACTTAGAATTTTCTCTTAAAGATGATGTGATGAACGGTGGATGATATCCATAAATTACCATAAATGGGTTCATTTTTGTTGCAGTATGGAAGGAAGTGCTATACCACCATTCAGCCAGAGGTAACCACTTGAACCATTGTGTTTTTTTATCAGATACAAAACAATGAAGATATCCTTCCAAGCAATTGTTCACTATCTCAGTTTGCCCATTGGATTGAGGATGATAAGATGAGATATGAGCTAGTTGAATACCCAAACAAGAAAATAGTTTTGTCTAAAAATTTCCAATAAAAATGGGATCTCTGTTGCTTACAATAATCTTTGGGTTTCCATGTAGCTTTTTAATTGTTTCCATAAATGCAGTAGCAATTGTACTTGCCTTAAATGGATGAGATAATGCACAAAAGTGTGCATACTTGGTAAGTATATCAACTACCACCATGATGACACTCTTTCCTTTGGAATTATGTAAACCTGTGATAAAATCCATTGAAACCTCCTCCCAACATTGAATTGGAATGGATAAAGGTTGTAGAAGACCCGAGGTCTTAATTTTATCAACTTTATTTTGCTGGAAAACCAAAAATTCCACCTCAAACTTTTGAATATCATATTTAAGGCCATCCCAAAAAAATTATTTCTTCACCCTATGGTAAATTTTTAAAATCCTCGAGTGACCTCTTAAGGGAGAGGTGTGAAATTCCAAAAGAATATTTTGTTTTAGTTGGGAATTATTACAAGGATATAAGCGATCTCTCTACCATAAGGAATCATTTTTCCAACTAAATGTCAAATGTACTAGGATATTGCTACAATTTTTGAATGAGTGTCCACACTTCTTCTTCATTCTTCCATTCATCCCTTGCTTTGGTTATCTAATCTGGTTGGATAATAGAAATGGCACAAAGCAATGCTTCCACCTCTTCATCCTTTCTTGAGAGTGCATCTACAACAACATTTAGCTTATCTTTTTTGTAGATGATTTCAAGTCATAACCCAACATCTTTGTGACCCATTTTTGCTGCTCTTCTTAAGATATACTTTGTTCCAAAAGGTATTAAGACTATCATGATCAGATTTTACCTTGAAGTGTCTTCCCATTAGGTAAGGTCGTCATCTCTTTAGTGCATGTAGTATTGCCAACATTTCCTTCTCATAAATATCTTTCTGTAAATATTTATCTTTGATTGGATGAGTTTCAAAAGAAATGGGTCTTCCTTCTTGTATTGAAACAACACCAATTCTATTTGCTGAGGCATCACATTCCACAATAAAGGTTTTTGTAAAGTCTGGTGTAGCTAAAACCAATGTTAGGAACATTTCTCTTTAAGATGTTCAAAGGCCTTAGTTACTTTAGGAGTCCATGAAAATGCATCTTTCTTCAATAATGTTATTAGAGGTGCTGCTATTCTCCCATAATTCTTAACAAACTTGTGATAATACCATGTTAACTGGAGAAATCCTCGCAACTAAATTATGGTTGTGGGGACTTTCCATTCCTTAATGGATTTAATTTTGTTAGGGTCTACCTTAAAACCCTCCTGAGATACAATATGACCCATATATTCCACCTCTTGTACTCCAAAGAAACATTTGGAGGTTTTTACATATAATTGTTTCTCCTCAAATAGTTTGAGCACCCTGTCAACATGTTGACCATGATCCTTCCAAGACCTGATGTAGATTAGTATATCATCAAAAAATACTAACACAAATTTTCTAAGGAAGGGTTTGAAAATGGAATTCATCAACCCTTGAAATGTAGAAGGTGCATTGGTAAGGCCAAAAGGCATGAAAAAAAATTCATAATGACACTCATGAGTTCGAAATGTTGTTTTCGGAATATCTTCAGTCTTCATTCTAATTTGAGGATATCCTGAATGGAGATCCAACTTGGTAAAATAAATTTCTCCACACAATTCATCCAATAATTAATCAATCATAGGAATGGGAAATTTATCTTTAATAGTGAGCTTATTGAGCTCCCTATAATACGGACACATGTGCCATGATCCATCCTTCTTGTGCACCAATACTATTGGAGTAGAGAAATAAATTTGACTAGGTTGAATTATATCAGCCTTTATCATTTCTGCAATCAGGCATTCAATTTTGCTCTTTTGGACATAACGATATATGTAAGGCCCGATGTTTGGAGGAACACTTCCTGGAATCAAATTAATATCATGATCATTATTGCGAATATGTGGGAATAATTTGGGAGTTTCAAACACCTTGGAATGATTGTCCAAGAATTTTTGGAGATATGGAGAAATAAATGATTTTGATGTTGGAACTTCTAGTGAGCATAATTGTGAAATTATGCCTCATTTTTCTTTCTTCAAAAGCTTTGTCATGACATTAGAGCTTATTATCTTTCCCAACTTCCTTGCAATACCCCGTAATTCAAATTCCTTTCCTTTCAGAAAACAATTCAAGAAAATTTCTTGAAAATTAAAAGCTACCATCCCTAAAGATTGTAACCGTTGTACTCCTAGTACAACATCAGAACCTCCCATTGTAATGAAAAGAATTGGACTATTCAATACATATTCCCCCATGGTTAGCTTGATATTATGGCATTTTATAGAGAAATTTATAGTTCCTCCATTTGCAACCATCACTTGACACTCTGCTCCTGGGTATAGGAATAAATTCAATTCCTTGGCTACCTTAAAATGAATAAAATTGTGGGTACTACCCAAATCAATCAACGTTGTTACCTTTTTCTTCCTGATATGTCCTTCTATATTGAGAGTTTGAGGAGTGGTAGTTCTTGCCAATGCATTACAGGATATGGTCGGACTCATTTCTTCTTTCTCTAGGGTTGGTTCCTGGTGTATATACTCTTCTTTTGAAGTTTCTTGTTCATTTTCTTACTCCTCTTCACAATCTATGTAAAATAATTTCTTCTTGGCACACTTATGACCTTATGTGTATTTTCTATCACAACTGTAGAAAAGCCCTTTTTCTCTTTTTTATTCCAATTGTTGTGGTGTCAACCTTGTAGGTTGTGGAAGTCTAGGAGTAGAAACATGTTATAGGTCAATTTGGGCATCATCCCCCATGACCTGATCAAACTGAGCATCATCCCTAGGACCAATGAAATAGGGTCTATCATCTCTTATAATTTCAGTTGCTACATGCCATAAGAGAAGAACAAATCATTCATGACTTCTATTGTGAGATTTCCAAGGTTTGTAGTATATATTATATCACTTATGAGCTCCCCAATGGTGCATCTCAAGGGAATAACTGTGTTGCATATGCATCTCCCTCCATTCAAGGGTGCACTGCAATGCACTTCCCATCATTCAAGGGTGCGTTTGTCAAATGGGAGCGAAATTATCATTGTTTCAGAATCTCCACATGGCCAGTGCCTTCTAGAAGAGTCCATATGTGTCAAAATTTGAATCCAAGTGTCCATATAACACCTCTAAACTTGGAAACATGTCTTTCCTATTATTAGAAAGTCATTGATTTAGAAACTACCTTCAGTCTCCCTATAAATTCAGCATAGATCCTAGTGCTAGAAGAGGAATAATTTTGGTAAATAAATGTTGTTGGATTCTCAATTGAGAGAGTGATAGAAGTGATATGATGACGGTGATATGTTGATTGTGATGAGACTGGAATGATGCTGGAGCTGGTGACATCAAATCGATCATTGGTTGTAACCTCCCCCTTCTACTCTTTAATAAATATTGTTGTTCATTTTCCCATATGTGTATCTGTTTATGTTTCTATTTCTCATGCAATGGACTCTTGAATGATATATATGTTTCATGTTCAATAGATTTAAATGATTAATATAAATAGGCATCTATATATTGCAATCTCTTTTATGTTCTTTGTTTATACTTGCAGGAATAAATTTGGCTATCTAAGTTGGATTAGAGGATGCAACAAAAGTGATAGAAGGAGAATAGGAAGCGCTTGGATCATAAGTAGGTTCTTCTATATTTTTTTTTGTCTATTTACTCTTAGAGAAAGTGATAGCAAAGTATTTAATTTGTTGTTCTAAGTGCATAACACCACACTTATGGAATTTTATTTATCCGTAGATCATAATTCTGTATAACAGATTAGCGACTTTGCTGGGGAGCTTCCTATCATTCCTGGTGCTTTTTACCTCTTCTTATCCACCCAATAACATCTACTTTCAGTTATTAGACTTTTGAATAAAATAATTGCATTAGAAGTGTTTTCTGTAGCTTGAATTTTCAATCTTTGCTATGCCCAATGCACTGTTGGTCAAGACATAGTGCACTGTCTCCCACTCAGAGGTGCATTGCAACACACTACCTCCCCTTAGAGTCTGTGTTTCCCCCTTAGCCAACCAAATTCCATTTGAATTTTTCATTTCCATCATTCTCAACCATTTGTTTGTTTTGTTTTCAATTGTGCGATACCTCATAGAGATTAGTGAATTTCCCTGATTTTTCCTCCTTTGAAAGGTAAGTTGGTTCAATGTCTCTTTAAGTGTTTTTCTTTATCATTGATGAAGAAACATCAAAGTATTTTATTTCCGCATTAGATCCATTTGTTTTTGTAAAGGAAATTATCATTAAATTCTTTGTTTCCTGTAAGAAATATTGTAGTTCCATTCTTCGTTTTTCCTAAAAGAGAAATTGTTGTTAAAATCATCGTTTCTCAAAGAAGAAAACACTTGTTTTTTGTTGATTTGATGCATATAGTTTCCTTTTTGCATTCACATTAAGGGGACTGAAAAGAAAAACCTGCATTTCATATAGTGAATCGTGCGTTTTCTATAGCAACAAGTTAGGAGAGATGTATATTAGTTTGTGCTTTGTTAGTCATCAGTATTTTTTTGCTGATACCAAAAGATGACTAAATTATGATCCTAGATCTCTAGAAACAAGATTTGAGAAATATCGTGAGCTCTAGAAATCTCATTGCCTTCATTATCCTAAGTTAAACTATTTTCACTATCTTTTCCTCTCTCTACCTCCTAAATTTTACCCCACTGCTACAAAAAGGGATTTTCCTCATTTTGGGCCTGTTTGCCTCATTTCATCACCTTACCCTCTCTCTCATTTATGGCCTTTTCCTCTGAAAAAACCCATTTTATCCTTTCCTCAACACCCTAATAAAGCTCCTTCATTCATCATTTTTCCTTTGACATATTAAACAATGTAAAAAGCTCCCTTTTTGCATTGTTTAAAGTTATTTTTTGGCCTATCAGGTCCTTTGATATGCACTAAACCCTGTTTTTTGTATAAAATCTACCCCTTTTAATATAATAGGCCTTAAGCCCCTTTCTTCTTAAGCCCTAGCCCTTTCACCCATGAGACCTCAGCCTTTGCTATCCCTTAGCCCCTTCCCCATTTAAAATTACACCTCCGCCCCTTTTATTTTATACACCCCCAATAAACCTTATAAAAGGCCACCCCATAACCTTTGAAAAATCAAAAGTGCCCCCCCCCTTTCGTTACATCCGGCCACTCCGCACTTTTGATCCAAGACCTAGACCCTGATCTAACGGCTATCGCTCCCCACCTTTTTAATATGAATCCCCCCCTTCCAACCTTAGAAAAGGCTGCCTCTGCCCTTCATTTTATTTAAACCCTGGGCCCCGCCTTCCACTCTACCCTGAATCCATTCGTATTACACCACCTGTCCCCGGGCTTCACTCCCGAAACCTGCTCGCCACTCCCCTGAGCCATTCCGCACAGTTGATCTCCTAACCCGAGATCCAATGGCCCAAGACGCATATCGCAATTTTAATTGCGATGGATTTAAATTTTTATAACCCACGTGAAATAGGTGGTTTTCTCCGGCCACGTGTCGCTCCCTAAACTATATCACGTCCATTTCGCCCAAAACCACTTACCACCCATTCCCCACGCAATAAACCACTTATGTTTTTTCAAAACCATTTTTCCTCTTTGTGAAAAATTTCAAAATATTTCCGCCAACATTTGAATCTCTCATAATTCCGCCTTCAGAACCTTTCCCTCTGCACCCTCTCCTCCTCTGCAAACACCCTCCGACAGTCCAAAACCCCGAAAGACGCAGTTAAACCCTCCTGCAGGTTTTTTAAACTAATTTTTCATGTTTTGTGCAGGTTTTAATGGTGGAAAAGTTCATCATGCCCTCCCATAGTCCAAAAAATGATTGGATTATAACATTGGGTGATGATCCAGTGGTTTTATTCCAAGATAAAAATACCAGAGGCCCTACATCAAGATCTAACACCGATGAAACATGATCATCGGTGGATCGAATGAAACCTCCAGCCACAAAGAAAGGCCACCCCTGCACACAGACAACACAAGAAGAAGTCAAAGAAAGAGAGAAGACAATGTAAAGACAAAAGGATAAAGGAAAAAAGGATCGGAAGAAATAAAATAAATGATTAAATAAACAGAACAGAGATAAAAAATATTAAAGAAAATATGATAAAAAGCAAATAGTCAAAGCATAAAGATAGAATTTAAGGCCTAAAAAGTAGAGATTAAAGATAAAACAAAGGACAGATTAACCCAAGACAAATTCGAGTGACTCAACTTATGGCAGTTGCTCCTTTCAAAAGATATTTGTGCCACCTAATGCTTTGTTTCCTTCAATAAAGCATTAGGTAGTTATTGAACTAAGTTAGAGATATTTTTATTTGTCAAACAGTTATTGTAAAAAGTTATGAATAGGCCTTAAAGTCAAACATTTCACCTATTTTTCCTTAGAAATTTAAGATGGAAGTTATTGTTTAGAGAAATATCTGTAGATATTCCTGCCTTGAGCCTTGCATGGTCTTCAAGCTTAGGAACTTATTAACTCCGTAATAAATGACACTCAAACCATAGATTAACTTCACCTCCTCATTTTCAGCGTAAATACTACATCTAAACTCATTATCTCATTGGCATTTGATGACTCTTTGAAGTAATATATAGTCTCTTGGAAGTTAAAAATAAATTGATGTCTTGGAACTTGTGGATGCCCTGATTTGTTTGTTGATGGAGGAGGCTAGATCACTGGATCCCTGAGCTTGGTTGTTGGTGAAGTACTCCTAATATTTTATTGTTATTTCCTATTTCATTATGTTTCCACATTTCTATGTTGCAGTAGAATAAAAGTTTTAGGCTAAGAAATGTCTTTTAAAAGCACCTTAGTTCTGTTTATTCTTCATTGCCTTAATGTTTTCTTCTGCTAAGACATTTTAGAGAATTCTTAATTGCTCTCTAGACCCCCTAAGCTTGTGTATTTCATAAATAGTTGAATACAGTTGGTATCAAGCATGATTTATGGTTTTCCCTGCTTACTTGCTGCTACTAAAACAATGTTTTTGAAGTCTCTCTCTAAAGTACCATTCTTTAAAGTCTACCAAAGAGGTTTTGTTTCGATCATACCCTTTGTACTTGCTTAAATAATTGTTTTAGAGATCTTCATAACTATAATCATGGATTTTTATAGTTCCATCTTCTCTGATTACAGTTATATGTGTGTCTTAAGTGTTTTCTGTCCTTGAAGGTGAAATCACTAGAAGTTAAATGAGTTTCTCGCCTTCTATATTTCATTGGAAAAGTTTGTCTTGAATTATTATGTGATGTAGTGTGGATTGTAGAATTTATGGTTTGCCCTGTCTATTGATTGCCTCTTCATGCTTATGATATTTAATTCCCTTTTTTGAGAAGTACAAATGATAAAGGATTCTTGATTGCCCTTCACCCTACTTTTCATTCTTACTATTGATGTCCATCTCATTACCCCTAAAAACTTGAAGATCCACTAACCAAGTTAGATTTTCCCTATGATGCTCCTTGATCCTTTGACAAACTTATCATGACTTCCATTAGACTCCATTTCCCATTGACTTAGAGATTTCGTCATTCTACCTATGCTGCTTGATCATTATACCCAACCAAAACAAACAAAAAAACTTCATACTTAATAACTAGCCTAAAATCAACCCTATAAAGCAAACAAGTTCATATCCTTTGCAAACAAATGGAGAGATCCCTCTCTAATTTCAGGAAGGCTAGGTCCTTGTTGGAACTATTTTCATTGATGGCAAAGGAATTGGCAAAGGGTTTAATACAATTTGCAAAGGAGATGGAAAAGGGAGAGCTACTAGGAAGAATCAAGGCAATAGATTGAAGGAAAAATTGAAAACCATGGAATTATGTTAAGTTTGGTTGAGTAAATCTGGAATTTACATGACCTGTGTAATCAATTTCATAATGGGCAGAGGATATCTACGGCGCACAGAGAAGAATGAATTTATCAGGATATGTGTATTATATGTGTATTGACTGATGTAATTTTTGTATGGAATCCCCTGAACCTCTGTGTGAATAATCTCTATAATGGAGTCAAATGATGTCTTGTGTAATTGGAAGGGTTGAATAATAATTTGTATTTGATGAGGGAGTTAATGGGAGATGGCGCATATTAATGGAGTCGCGGAACACTTGGTGACGACGGAACGCAAAACATTAAAGAGCAATTTAATTATAATAATACTTTTAAAAAGGGCGACGGAACCCTGCGTGGATGAGCAGAACCATGTCCATATGAACAGTAAAGGTGGTTTACGATTTTCATCGCACCACCTATGCGGAGCAAGTGGTATTTCCGGATGAGGAGCGATTCCATAGAATACTCAACACGCGTCCCTGTACGATTTTACAAAACCGTTTTTCACTATGCGCCATCGCGCGTTATAGTTCGACCCAGGACGCCCAGCGATATCGTTGAGTGCCGTTGATCTGGGAAGAGGTCATCGGACGGTCATTATTTGTTGAAGGTGCGCGAATATTAACTTAGGTACGTCGGGCCATCGCCCGTTAATGTTCGGCATTGGAGGTCGAAGTGATATGCATATACGTCGTTGATCTAGAAGCTTGTTAATCTAATGGTGATCGGAAACTGGACTTGCACGAGGTTTACTATGGTACGATGGGCATATTGGATTGGATATTAACTATGTATGTGGGCCCAAGATCAAAGGTTTATCGCAAGATTAATTTATTTGGAAGCGTTGGATGTTTCTATAAAGTCCAAAGGGTTAATCTTTAGATATAAGGCTTGGGAATTCAAAAAAGTTGTAAATATAATTATTTATCAGTTTCTTTAAAATTTATAAATAAATTAAAAAGAGATCAAAGGTCCAGTGGGACAAACTAAAAGGAATAACACTAGCGGTTCGTGGTTTTTGACTCATGGTTTTAATAAAGGGAAAACTATATAAGGAGAAGAAAAATAAAGAACAGGGTGTGCATTGTAAGGGTTGTGAATAAATTTTCTAAAAAGAATATCTGTATTGGTGAGCTCTGTTCTTAAATGATAAATCTGAGACCACGATGCACCCATGAATATAATTTGATGATAATAAAATCTCTGGTTTGAATGACGGACGATATCATGAAGAACTGGTGTGAGTATACAGAAGATAAATAGATCTGGTAACCAGCAAGGTATGTCGTATGGAAATTGGTGGATCCAGTATAAAAATTGATGAAACAAGGTCTGTAGCAGTACTGAGGGTCGAAGCCTTCAGAGAGGGGGTTGTAGCTCCCTTCCAGTGGTAGCTGGTAAACGAGAGAAGGTTGTAGCCTTCTGCAGGTGGGTGCCCGCGTGCTGGTATAAGTCTGCACTAGCATATCTTGTAAGAAGTTTTCTCTATAATAAATATTGAAGACTGAGATTACGGCAGTGGTGGTTTTCTCCCAAATTGGGTTTCCACCTTAAATCTTGGTGTTCATATGTGTTGTGTATGTTTGATGGTTTGTTCTGTTCATGCTTAATGCTTATCTAATGCAATGCTCTAAGTAAAAACATAATAAGATATCTATACATACATGTTGGATGTTGTACTGTAACTTAAGGTTTTAAGAGAAAGAAAAGAAAAATATTTCATCTGTAAATACTGATTCACCCCCCCTCTTAGTATTTCTCCCAACAATTGGTATCAGAGCATGTCCTTCTGAAAAATCTTAGCCGCTAGAAGGAAGATCAAGCAAGATGAGCAATCAAGATGGAACAACATCTATCAGGCCTCCGCTCTTTAACGAAAACAATTTAATCTTCTGGAAAAAAAGGATGAGGTCCTATCTTCAGTATCTGGGAGCAGAGGTATGGGCAATTGTTGAACAAGGATATCAATATCCAGCTGCAATACCAACAGATCCGACGGAAAGAAAGAATTATGAAACAAATGCAAAGGCGGTCAATGCTCTATTGGGAAGTCTAACTGAATCAGAATTTGTCAAAGTTATGCAGCTGAATACAGCAAAGACAATATGGGACAAAATCATTCTAAGTTATGAAGGTGATGCAAAGGTAAAAAGTGCTAAACTCCAAACTCTCAAAATTCAATATGAGAATCTAAAAATGGATAATGAAGAGAGCATTGCCAATTTCTTTTTACGTCTTGATGATATTGTAAATCGTGTGAGAAATCTGGGAGAAACAATAACCAAATCTACTTTGGTTGAGAAAGTCTTAAGATCACTAACAACGAAATTTGAGTCAAAAGTTTCAGCCCTTGAAGAAAAGCAGGATCTTCAAAATCTCACTGTGGTGCAACTTCATGGCATACTAACTGCATATGAAATGAGAAGAGGAGGGCCATATGAAGTCAAAGAAGCAATCTTTAGAACTTCTACAAAAGGGAAGGAAGTACAAAAACTAGAAGGATCAGGATATATCTTAGAAGAAGATGAGATAAAATTTGTAAAGAAACTTCAACTTGGCACAAGACGGTTCATAGGTAAGCTTCCTTTCAAATGTTTTGATTGTGGAAGAGTTGGTCATTATGCTGCTAAATTTCCTTATAAAGAAACACATAAAAAGGGGAAGGAAGTAGCAAGAAGAAATAAGAATCATTTTAGCACTAGGCAGAGTTACTATACTCATGAAGATAGTGATGGGTTATCTAATAGTGAGGAAGAATATGAACAAGATCTTAGACTTCTTATGGCATTTGAAAAATAATATAGAGAAGAAAAGGATACTTTTGTGGATGCTCTAGAAGACAGTGATTTTCTTGATGAAAAAAATAAGCTCAAAATTTTCTTAGAAGAGAGTAAAATAACCATAAAAACTCTGAAAAATCAGCTTGAAGAAAAGGAGAAACACAATGAGAAATTAGAGTGTGAAGTAGTAAGTCTAAGAAAAGAACTTGAGAAAGTAAAGACTCTGAATCTTAGATTTGCTAAAGGATCTGAAACCTTAGATGAGATTAGCAAGGTACAACGTTCTCCTCTTATAAAAACAGGTCTTGGATATATCGGAGAATCTTCTCAGGCTTCAGCATCAAATTATCGAAAAGCAGTTACAGCTGGTTTACAACATGCTGCCACTCAGCAAGGGAATAAAGAATCTTCACAGGTAACGCATGGAAATCTCAATTCAAAGAACACTAACAAGAATGTCTTTCAAAGAAACACCAATCAACAAGTAAATTCATATAGAAGATTTTATGATCGCAGAAATTTCTTCTTCAATGGACAATGTTTCTCATGTCACAATTTTGGTCATAAAGCTGTTCAATGTGTTGCATATAAAACCATCATGACAAGAGAAGCAAGAAAGAACAAGATTGAAACAAATAAGAATACTTATAACAATTTTTCTCCTCTTCAAAATGAAGTTGAATGTGCTTATTGCAATAACTTTGGCCATGAAGAATCTGAATGCAGGAGCAAAGTTCAGCCAAAAGAACATGTTCCTTCAAACTCCAAAGTATGGAAAAAGAAGGAATTACAAGTTGAAAATTGTGGCATAGCGTTATTTGCAGAAGATGAAGAAAACCAATGGTACATTGATAGTGGATGCTCAAGACACATGACAGGTGATAAAGACAAACTTCTTACATATAGTTCTCTAGAAAAAGAAAAAAATGTTACATTTGGAAATGACACTCCTGCGGTCATTAAGGGAAAAGGGTCTGTTTTTCTAAAAGAAAAGGTGAAAGCTAATGAAGTCATGTATGTGGATGGATTAAAGCATAACTTTTTAAGTGTAAGTCAAATTTGTGATCAAGGAATTGAAGTTGTCTTTAGTTCAAAAGAATGTGTGGTACGTGATCTTAATACAGGTAAAGCAATTATAAAAGGAAAAAGAACTCCAAACAACCTGTATATATTGAAGAACCCCAAAGAACAATGTTATTTGAGTAAATCTTCAGAAAATTGGCTATGGCATAGAAGGTTGGGGCATCTAATCTTCTCTCAAATTAACAAATCAAGTAGACTTAAAGTTGTTCGTGATCTTCCCAATATTACCCTACCTGAAAATATCATATGCAAATCCTGCCAATTCGGCAAGCAAACCAGGGTACAATTTAATGCCAAGGAAGGATCATCAAGTAAGCTTCTTTAACTCATTCATACTGACATATGTGGACCTATGAGGAAAAATTCACCACGTGGTGAAGAATACTATATCTTATTCATTGATGATTTTTCTAGAATGTGATGGATTGGGTTGCTTAAACACAAAGATGAAGCATTTGAGAAGTTTAAGATCTTCAAAGCACTAGTTGAGAATGAATTAGATCTAAAAATCAAGTGTCTCAGATCTGATTGAGGAGGAGAATATACTTCCAATGAATTCCTTGAATTTTGTGAACAACATGGCATAAAAAGACAGTTCTCTGTATCTGGCACTCCACAACAGAATGGTGTTGCAGAAAGAATGAACAGAACAGTTCAACAAATGGCTAGAGCTATGCTTGATGATTCCGGAACACCTGACACATTTTGGGGAGAAGCAGCACATACAACAGTAAACATTCTCAACAAAGAACATGTTCCTGTAAATAGTGATAAAACTCCATATGAACTCTGGTATGGTAATCCTCCCACTATAAAGCATTTTAGAATTTTTGGGAGCAAATGATTTATCAAGAATAATGATGAAAAACTTGGCAAGTTCGAACCCAGAGCAGATGAAGGAATATTTCTTGGTTACTCCTCTAGGAGTAGGGCATATAAATGTTACAATAAAAGACTTTGGAAGATTGTTGAATGTATTGATGTCGTTATTGATGAGTCTCCTGCAGCTCCAAAAGAAGAAAAGAAAACAAAAGATGAAGATGATGATGACACATATCCTTCTACATCAAATAGTAATGATGCAAATAGTGAACCCAGTGAAGAACCCGAAGAGAATTTGACTGAAAAGGCTTCATCTAGATATGTTCAAAAGAATCATCCAGAATCTCAAATTTTGGGAGAAAAGGGATCAGGTGTACAAACAAGAAGGACTCTTGTGGGATCTTCTAGCAATCTAGCATTTCTGTCCACTATTGAACCTCACAGTGGCAGTCAAGCTAGCAAAGATGAATGTTGGATCCAAGCCATGAATGAAGAGCTTGATCAAATTGAAAAGAATCACACTTGGGAATTAGTACCAAGGCCTCATGACAAAAATGTTATTGGAACTAAATGGATATTCAAAAACAAGTTAAATGAGAATGGGGATGTTATAATAAATAAAGCTAGACTTGTGTGCAAAGGGTATGCTCAACAAGAAGGTATAGACTTTGAAGAAACCTTTGCTCCTGTAGCCAGACTTGAAGCCATAAGAATGTTTCTTGCGTTTTCAAGCTTCCAACAAATCAAAGTTTATCAAATGGATGTTAAATTTGCTTTTCTCAATGGTGATCTAGAAGAAGAAGTTTATATAGAACAACCAGAAGGATTCATTTTGGGAAATGATGAAAAACTTGTTTGTAGACTTTAAAAGGCTCTATATGGTCTCAAACAAGCTCCAAGGGCATGGTACTATCGTCTTGACAAATATCTTCATCAACAAGGATTTTCAAAAGGGTCTGTTGATAGCAACTTATACAAAAAAACTGAAAACGACAAACTATTGATTGTGGTTGTATATGTTGATGATATCATTTTTGGAAGTAATAAAGAGTCTATGAGTCAGAAATTTGCTTCTGATATGCAGCAAGAATTTGAAATGTCTCTGCTTGGGGAACTAACATTCTTTCTTGGCCTGCAAGTGCAACAAGCAACAGATGGCATATTCTTATCACAAGCAAAATATCTCAAGCAAATACTGAAGAAGTATGGCATGGAAGACTACAAACCTGTAAGTACACCAATGATAACCAGATGTAATCTCAGTTCTAATGATGATTCCCCCACGGTTAATCAATCTGAATACAGATCTATGATAAGAAGTCTACTTTATCTAACTGGGACAAGACCAGACATCATGCATGCAGTTGGGATTTTTTGACGATTCCAAGCTAATCCAAAAGAGTCTCATCTTCAGGCTGTGAAAATAATATTCAAATATCTACAAGGAACTCAAGACTTTGGACTATGGTATCCAAAGAATGTTGATCTTACTCTTCATGCATACACTGATGCAGATTGGGCTGGAAGTGTTGATGATTGGAAAAGCACTAGCGGTGGTGCATTCTATATGGGGCCCCAATTAGTATCTTGGTTCAGCAAGAAGGAAAGCTCTATTGCCTTATCTACAACAGAAGCAGAATATGTGGCTGCAGCATCATGTTGCACTCAACTTCTCTGGATGATGCAAACCCTACAAGACTTTCAAATCAAATTTTCACCTCCTATCTCCATTATGTGTGATAATACAAGTGCCATCAGTATCTCAAAGAATCCTGTTATGCATTCCAAGACCAAGCACATTCCCATCAAATATCACTTCTTACGTGAAAAAGTGCTTGAACAAAAGGTGAAATTGGAGTATGTTTCCTCCAAAGAGCAAGTTGCTGATATATTTACCAAACCTCTACCCAGGGAAGCGTTCGAATATCTCAGACAGAAACTGGGAGTAGTCTCTGCCATGCAGAGGACCAGGTATACTTAAACATAGAAGATTAATTTGGTTGTGAAGTGCTCTGAATGCACAGGTTCAGGTGAATCATTGGTCATATGAAAAGGATGAATTGTTGATCATATTATGTTTAAAGATGCAGCATGATCTCAAGGGGAGCATGGCATTATCGGTTTACAAGATCTTGATCAAAATCCTTGCCATTGATGTCAAAGGGGGAGGAAAAGCAACCAAGGGCTTCTGTAAGGCCATCAGCGGAAGAGTATTGCCATCAATGCCAAAGGGGGAGATTGTTGGAACTATTTTCATTGAGGGAAAAGGAATTGGCAAAGGGTTTAATACAGTTTGCAAAGGAGATGGCAAACAGAGAGCTGCTAGGAATAATCAAGGCAATAGATTGAAGGACAAATTGAAAACCGTGGAATTATGTTAAGTTTGGTTGAGTAATTCTGGAATTTACATGACCTGTGTAATCAATTTCATAATGGGCAGAGGATATCTACAGCGCACAGAGAAGAATGAATTTATCAGGATATGTGTATTATATGTGTATTGACTGATGTAATTTTTGTATGGAATCCCCTGAACCTCTGTGTGAATAATCTCTGTAATGGAGTCAAATGATGTCCTGTGTAATTGGAAGGGTTTAATAATAATCTGTATCTGATGAGGGAGTTGATGGGAGATGGCGCAGATTAATGGAGTCACGAAACACTTGGTGACGACGGAACGCAAAACATTAAAGAGCAATTTAATTATAATAATACTTTTAAAAAGGGCAACGGAACCCTGTGTGGATGAGCGGAACCATTTCCATATGAACAGTAAAGGTGGTTTATGGTTTTCATCGCACCACCTATGCGGAGCAAGCGGTATTTCCAGATGAGGAGCGATTCCATATAATACTCGACACGTGTCCCTGTACGATTTTACAAAACCGTTTTTCACTATGCGCCATCGCGCATTATAGTTCAACCCAGGACGCCCAGCGATATCATTGAGCACCGTTGATCTGGGAAGAGGTCATCGAACGGTCATTAGTTGTGGAAGGTGCGCGAAGATTAACTTAGGTACGGAGGGCCATCGCCCGTTAACGTTCGGCATCGGAGGTCGAAGCGATATGCATATACGTCGTTGATCTAGAAGCTTGTTAATCTAATGGTGATCGGACGCTGGACTTGCACGAGGTTTACTGTGGTACGATGGGCGTATTGGATTGGCTATTAACTATGTATGTGGGCCTGGGATCAAAGGTTTATCGCAAGATTAATTTATTTGGAAGCATTGGATGTTTCTATAAAGTCCGAAGGGTTAATCTTTAGATATAAGGCTTGGGAATTCAAAAATTTGTAAATATAATTATTTATCAATTTCTTTAAAATTGATAAATAAATTAAAAAGAGATCAAAGTTCCTGTGGGACAAACTAAAAGGAATACCACTAGCGGTTCGTGGTTTCTGACTCATGGTTTTAATAAAGGGAAAACTATATAAGGAGAAGAAAAATAAAGAACGGGGTGTGCATTGTAAGGGTTGTGAATAAATTTTCTAAGAAGAATATCTGTATTGGAAAGCTCTGTTCTTAACTGATAAATCTGAGACCACGATGCACCCATGAATATAATCTGACGATGATAAAATATCTGGTTTGAATGACGGACGATATCATGAAGAACTGGTGTGAGTATACAGAAGATAAATAAATCTGGTAACCAACAAGGTATGTCGTATGGAAATTGGTGGATCCAGTATAAAAATTGATGAAACAAGGTTTGCAGCAGTACTGAGGGTCGAAGCCTTCAGAGAGGGGGTTGTAGCTCCATTCCAGTGGTAGCTGGTAAACAAGAGAAGGTTGTAGCCTTCTGCAGGTGGGTGCCCGCGTGCTGGTATAAGTCTGCACCAACATATCTTGTAAGAAGTTTTCTCTATAATAAATATTGAAGACTGAGATTACGACAGTGGTGGTTTTATCCCAAATAGGGTTTCCACCTTAAATCCTGGTGTTCATATGTGTTTTGTATGTTTGATGGTTTGTTTTTTTCTTGCTTAATGCTTATCTAATGCAATGCTCTAAGTAAAAACATAATAAGATATCTGTACATACATGTTGGATGTTGTACTGTAACTTAATGTTTTAAGAGAAAGAAAATAAAAATAGTTCAGCTCTAAATACTGATTCACCCCCCCCCCCCCTCTCAGTATTTCTCCCAACAGTCCTAGGACTCCAAAGAATGGTTTCATGTTACCCTGTCATTTGGTATACCAATCTGCTAAATCACGGGAACCTAACATTTTGGCGATCACGATGGGACCTTCTAAGTTACTGATAACATGAGTACTTCTTAAAACTCCAGAAACCATTATCAAATCATAGAAAACTCAAATGATAGCCCTAGAGTAGACTTTTTTTGTTTCACCATCTTAGCTAAATGATGATTCAGGTATAAAACACTCTTACAAAACTTAGGACTACATAAAAACTCAGAAAACCCCAAAAACATCCTTAGATTGGTTTTTTGTCAATTATTGGTGGTGGACCATTACACATTTACCTTCAAAACAGCTAAAAATTTCCACCTGGCGACTCCACTAGCCCCAGTAGGCCTATTACTTCACTAGGTATTTTAAGATTTCCTTAAGATTGTATCAAATCAGTCTTAAAAAAAAATTTAGAAGCCTAGTCCCATATTTTAGAAGTTTACTAAACATTGTGATAGGTCAACCTTCTGAAAAACAGTCCTAAAAACTTTCAGCCTCTCCAAATTTTGAGTTTGAAATCTGGCTTCACATAGGATCAATACTAGATCTCATCCAGACCCTAATCCTCCTACTATAGTTGATAATCCAGAAAATATTTTGTGGAAAACTTCTAGATTTGGAAATTTAACTACTAATAGGACTATTCAAAGAACAAGATCTGTCCCTGAAACCTTACAGTCTTGAAAGATCCTCACTCTAACTTGTGCCATTCAAAGAACCTATTTAGAACCAAGTCACATAGTGATATTGACCAGGCTGACTTTGAACCCATATATTTGCAGCAGAGTTCTAGCATAGAAGCCTCTCCTTCCACTCCTCCTGATTTTCAGCTTCTCCATCACTTCAGCTCTTTCCATAACAAATCCACTCATAATCAGTTTGCTGGTCCAAGTACTTCCACCACACACATTCATACTTCCATTCTTCAAAACACTCAATTTCATCCACTTTCCCTTCCACAAATCCACCTCTTGTAAATCTCCGATTCACTCCTATCATGGAAACATGGTATGCTCCCTTAGTATTACCAAAAACTCTGGTTCCTTTACCAAATGATTATCAATCCAAAATTCCCCATTTCACTGGAGTTGAATCTAATACTGCCCAACAACATGTAGACAAAATGGATGATTCCTTTGATTACATGGAAATAGAAGAAGAGACCATTAAGATGAGAATCTTTGCCCAAAGTTTAGGAGGAGCCAAAAAATGGTTTAAAATATTAACTCCTAATAACATAAATTATCTCCCTTCTTTATACCAAACATTCATAAACAAATCAGAAATTAAAAAGAACCCTCTCCAAATCATTTCAGAATATAACAATCTAAAAAGAAATGCCGGGGAAAGTGTCCAAGATTACTGCACTAGATTTAATAGTGTTTACAATGCACTTCCCCCAAACATGAAACCTCCACTAGGCTTAGCCTTAGAAAAATTTCTAGAAGGCTTTGACCTAGAGATGGCCTATCAGCTAAGAGAAAGAGACCCCTTGACTTTAGAAGATATGCAGAGGGGAGCTATAAGTGTAGAAGAAAATCTGATTGAGAAAAGAGCTAGGTTAAAATTAGAAAAAAGAGTTACATACAAGGATGAAACAATGGCATCAACCTCATCATCTGATGCCAAAATTGATAACTTAGTGAGTGTAATGGAAAGAATGTTGGAAAAGATAAACTTAACTGATAGAGTACCTCCTAGAGAGAACCAAGTAAATCCCCAAAACAAAAATAGAAATCCAAATTTCAAAAGAGATCCTATTCAAAATAGACAAAGAGATAATGACCAACAAATTAGGCTTCATTTCCAAGAAAACTATGTAAACGAAGAAGAAGAAAGGGAGACAGAAAGGTTGGAAGAAAATCATGTAAACTTAATAAGATCTGACAGTGAGGGTGATTCTTTTCTCATTGAAAAAGAACAAGGATTATTCTCCTCAGAACAAATTGAAAACAACCATGAGGATTCTAAAGATTACCAATCGGGGTTTGAAAATGCTATAATGGAGGTCCACAGACATTATGATCTTAGGAGCAAAAAGAACCAAGAAACCTCCAAGAGTAAAAACACAGAAACTACTGTTAGGGATACCTCATAAAATCTTCCTAAAAAGACAACAAACAATTCTAACGTTGTGGCTAAGAAAACTAACTTAAACAAGGACAAAACTTGTCAGCCAAGTGTTGACCCAAGCTTCCCTAGTACTTATACTATTGGCCCTGAGAAATCTGTCCAAAATAACAGTCCTAATAAAACTCAGCAAATTAGAATTGTTGAAAAGAACATGTTTGAAAAATCGGATATAAATATGTCAAAAGCACTAGTCCCTTTCAACCTTGAGGGAGAAATTGCCAAGATCAAAATTAGCATACCCTTAGCTGAACTAGTAACCCAGGATGTATATAAAAATCAAGTTTTGAAAGCTTTGAATATAGGAAATGATACTGATACTTTAAACTTGACAGATGATAAACCAAAATTGTTTTTTGGTCTTGAAGTAGAAGGAAAATACCAAGAAGGAGCTATCCCTCCATTCTATGTCAGCTTAAATATACATGATAAAATCTTACATAATGCCATGCTAGACTCTAGTGCCTCTCATAACCTCATGCCAAAGGTAGTGATGGAGAGATTAGGCCTAGAAATTACTAAACCTTACAAAGACTTGTATTCCTTTGATTCAAGCAGAGTCAAGTGTTTAGGTTTTATCAAGGACCTATGTATCAATCTGGTACAAATTCCTGCTAAGGGTCTAGTTATGGACATAGTTGTTGCTGACATTCCCCTAAAGTATGGCATGCTTTTATCTAGATCATGGGGATCCAAACTTCAAGGGAGCCTTCAAATGGACATGTCTTATGCTACCATTCTAGTCTTTAACCAGACAAGAAGGTTATACAGGGAATCTCATATGAAATATATGGTAAGCAACATAGATAGGCCAAACAACACTCATGTTTATTCCATTAATTCGGATCTTGATTCATTTATCTTATTCAATGAAGATGAAATCAACACACAAGAAAATGAAACTGAAAAAGAGTTAAGCTCACTTAAACAACCAAATTTTCCCTCAAATGAGAAACATAGCAGCCCAAACTTTAGTAGCCTTGAACAAAAAAATGAGGATGAATATGAGATAGAAACACTTTGGAACATGAGCTTTGATGGTTCTTGTGGCAAAGCTGGTTCTGGAGCTGGTGTATGGATACATAATACAAACAAAGGACATTCCTACAAACTTGGTTTCCAATGCACTAATAACATTGCAGAATATGAAGCTTTCCTCCCTTGCCTACATTTACTCAAATATTTAGGAGCCAAGAAAATATCAGTCCAAGGAGATTCAAAACTGATTATTAGGCAAATAAAATATGATTATTCAGCTAAAAACCCAAGATTAAGAGAATTTAGGAATGTTTCCCTAGATCTCCTGAAAACTTTTGAAAACTATGAACTCACTTTCATCCCTAGAGCTTAAAATAACCTTGCACATGAGCTTGCCTTTGATGCTAGAAATTTTCAAGTACCCCATGTAAATGAACTATTCACTGTCAAAGTAAAAAATAGGCCCATAGTCCCTGACAATGAAAACTATTGGCAAGTGTTTTAAGGAGATAAACACATTGATGATTTTCTACAGTCTAAAAATGATTTTGATATACCCACTCCTAGCTCAAGCCATAAAGAAGATTGTTTTTATGGAAAACAATTCCATAAAACAGAGTTGTCCTCTACTGCTGATATAAACCAATTTGAGCATCTTTATATAGTAGAATTACTTGACAACTTAGACCAAAAAGACCTCGAGGTTTTACAATTCAAAGACGATTCAATACCAAGAGGCCTTACACCATTAGAGGAGCTTTTTGACTTCAATGATGTAGCTAGAAAACCAAAGATGGAGCCTACAGAAACTAATGTAGAAGAACATAACATAGGCAACATGAACGAACCCAAAAGGATCAAGTTATCTAGCACTCTTCCTACTCATATCAAACAGGAATATATTGCACTTTTCAAAGAGTTTGGAGATGTGTTTGCATGGGGATATAAAGATCTAAAATCATATGATACCAGCATTATTCAACACAAAATTACTCTTAAGGAAAATTAGAAACCTTTCAAACAAAGAATAAGAAGGATAAACCTTATTTTATTACCTTTAGTTGAGAAAGAGATCAAAAAGATGTATTATGCTGGGATCATAGTTCCCCTCAGATATTCACAGTTGGTTTCCAACATTGTATCTGTTAGGAAGAAGACCGGGGAAATTAGGCTTTGCATTGACTTTAGAAATATGAACAAAGCCTCCTTGAAAGATAATTATCCCTTGCCTAAAATGGATCACATACTCCAAAAGGTGGTTGGATCTAAGAGAATATCACTCTTGGATGTTTTTTCAGGCTACAACCAAGTGCTAGTACTCCCAAATGATCAACACAAAACTGCTTTCACCACACCTTGGAGTAAATTCATGTATGTTAAAATACCATTTGGTTTGATGAATGTAAGGGCCACCTTCCAAAGGGCCATGGACATAGCTTTTCCAGAAGACATAGGCTATTTCATAATCATTTACCTCGATGACATCACTATTTTCTCCAAAACTGACAAAGAACACGTAGTCCATTGAGAATATTTTTTGAGAAATGCAGGAGATATGGCTTGTCCTTAAATCCCAAGAAAACACTCTTTGGTCTTCAGGAAGGAAAAATCCTAGGCCACATAATCTTTGAAGAAGGAATCAAACTATATCCCAAAAGGATTGAAGGCATATTGAAAATTAGCCATCCTAGAAACCTCAAAGAATTGCAATCTTTCATTGGGAAGATCAACTTTTTGAGAAGGTTCATCCCTAACCTTGCTGAAATTTTGAGGAATATAAAAAATATTCTCAAAAAAGAAACAAGATTTAAATGGACCTTAGAATCCAAACAATCATTTGAACTAGTGAAACAAGCTCTCACTCAAACACCAGTTCTTATCAGTCCTGATTTCAACAAGGATTTCTACATTTTTTCATTTTCATCCGAACACACCATAGCTGCAGTGTTGTTGCAAAAGAATAACATGGGCCAAGAACGACCAACTTCCTTCTTCAGTAAAGCCTAAGAGATGCTCCACTCAAATATAACATCATGGAGAAAAAACCTTAGCCTTGATAAAAGCATTGAAAGATTTATGAGTCTACATTTTACACTCACATATCATTACTTTTGTCCCACATACAGTTGTCAAGGACATTCTAAATCAAGACCCTGATGGTAAAATGGGAAAATGGATTGCTATTATTTTAGAGTATGATTTAGAAATCAGGCCTACCAAGTTGATTAAAGGACAAGGATTAGAAAAACTTATGGAAGAATCAAATTTCCAGGCATTAGATATGAATATGGTTGATGTTTTAGAAGAACATGAGGAATTCATTGCTCCATACATTGAATAAATATTTTTGAATTCATCTTGGTATGCTGATATCATATATGTGCTTCTTTATCTCAATACCCCTCCCTCTTTATCAAAGACTAAAGCTAGATTCTTAAAACAAAAGATTTAAATTACTGCATTTTAGATGGAGTGTTATATTGGAAAAATGTTGTTGACATATTGCTTAAATGTTTGCTTGAGAATGATGCAGGAAAGATCATGCATGAGTTTCATGAGGGAGAGTGTGGAAGACACCTTTATTGGAAGACAACAAAAAACAATATTCTTAGAGCTGGCTATTATTGGCCCACCCTTTTCCCTGATACTCAAAAACTAGTCATGACTTGCCATAAGTGCCAAATTTTTGATGGAAAGAGAAAATCCTACCTTTACCTTTGCATCAAATCAATATTAAGGCTCCCTTTCAGAAATGGGGTTTAGTCTTTATTGGAGAAATTCACCCAACCTCATATGCCCAACATAAGTGGATCCTTACTGCCAGAGATTATTTTACCAAGTGGATAGAGACTATCCCTTCTAGAAATGCTACTGACTCAGTCATTATCAAATTCCTTGAGACCAACATATTATATAGATTTGGTTGTCTTAGAAAGATCATTACAAGCAATGCTACTGCCTTCAAATCCAAAAGAATGGTTGATTTCTGCTATAAATATAATATCACATCGGGGCACTCCACAGCTTATTACCCTTAGGGAAATGGACTTGCTGAATCCTCCAAAAAAAGCCTGATCAACATTATCAAAAGAATGCTGGAACAAAATCAGAAATCATGGCATAGTAAAATATTTCATGCTTTATGGGCTGACAAAATAACCACCAAGAAATCAATCAGTATTTCTCCCAATTAGTTGGTATATGGCATGAATGCAGTCTTCCCAACATCCTTGGGAGTGCCAGTCATGAAACTTCTTCAAGAAGTGCAATCAGAAGAAAATGACATGCATAGAAGGTTGAATCAAACTATTCATTTACAACATTCAAGAGAGGAAGTTTATAAGAGAACACAAGCAGTACAAGACAACATCAAGAAGATCTTTGACAAAAGGACTAAAGCTAATAATTTCCAAGTTGGAGACACAGTCTTAAAGTGGGATTCTAGAAGGGAAGACAGAGGTAAGCATGGAAAATTTGAGGATTTGTGGAAAGGACCTTATATCATTCACTCAATTAGGGGTCATAATACTTTCTTTTTACAAGGGCTGAATGGAGAAGAGTTATTTGGAGGTCCTGTCAATGGCAGGGTTCTCAAACATTATTTCTATTAAGAGTACTAAACTTCAAAGCTTTCATTCACTGTACATAAAAATTGCATGAGAAAATATTGGAAACAAAAATACAAAAACAATGAAAGAAAGGAAAAGATGGTAGATTCAAAAGAGGTGCAGCCCCATACCCAAAAAACAGTACAACTGAAAGTGTGCAAGCCTAAATGCCACTACTAATTCAAAAAGAATATCTTGTTCAGTCATATAGCCTAATCATGGTTGAACATGCTTTAAATTTATGTTGATAAGTTAGTGAAAACAATGATTGTTAAAGCTATTTAAACTCGACTTATCAAGAAATATAGATTAGGGAATAAAAGATATTGGCTCCACATGCTCAAAACATAACCAAAGAGAAAGATAAGGATGCACTTTCAAATGATAAATTACAACCCTTATCTTTCTATTTTACTTTAATGAAAAATAATCATTGTGTGTAGCTTGTTCCAATGCCACAACCATGGTAAGTCAGATTTCCTAATTCTGATTTGAACCATGCTTTAAATTTCATGTCAATAGTTTAGAGAATCAAGATTGCCAAACAGTTTAATCTTGGCAGTCAAATAGCCTAGGTAGAGAATAAAAGAGTTCACTAGTTTAATCTGAACTCTTGGAAGAAATAAGGATAGAAGTAGATATTGTATTTTTTTTTTCAAAATAAAAATGTCAAGAGTATGCCAGTTCAAATGCATTCAAAGAAGAAAAAATGTTAGGACAAGTAGGTTGGGTAGGTAGAAATGTTGTTGAAAGAATCATATGCTGCAGATTGTTAAGATTGTCACTTCAAAAGAAATATCAACAATTGAATAGAAGAGAAAATATGCCCAATGGATAAGGCACTGGTCTACAAAAACTCAGAGATTTGATAAACTAAAAATTCTGGACACCTCCAAAAGGGAGCTGCTCTCCCCAAGTGGAGTCACTGTTAGTCATCAGTAATTTTTTGCTGATATCAAAAGATGAATAAATTATGATCCTAGATCTCTAGAAACAAGATTTGAGAAATATTGCGAGTTCTAGAAGTCTCACTGCCTTAATTATCCTAAGTTAAACTATTTTCACTATCTTTTCCTCTCTCTGCCTCCTAAAGTTTACCCCACTGCTATAAAAGGGATTTTCCTCATTTTTTTCCTGTTTGCCTCGTTTCATCACCTTACCCTCACTCTCATTTATGGCCTTTTCCTTTGAAAAAACCCATTTTCTCCTTTCCTCAAAACCCTCCTAAAACCCCTTCATTCATCATTTTTCCTTTGACATATTAAACAATGTAAAAAGCTCCCTTTTTACATTGTTTAAAGTTAATTTTTGGCCTATCGGGTCCTTTGAAATATGCACTAAACCCTGTTTTTTGTATAAAATATGCCCCTTTTAATATAATAGGCCTTAAGCCCCTTTCTTCTTAAGCCTCAGCCCTTTTACCCATGAGACCTCGACCTCCGCTATCCCTTAGCCCCTTCCCCATTTAAAATTACACCTCCACCTCTTTTATTTTATACACCCCCAACAAAACTTATAAAAGGCCACCCCATAACCTTTGAAAAATCAAATTGGGCCACTGCCTTTCATTACATCCGGCCACTCCGCACCGTTGATCCAAGACCTGGACCCCGATCTAACGGTTATCGCTCCCTGCCTTGTTAATATGAATCCCCCCCTTCCAACCTTAGGAAAGGCTACCTCCGCCCTTTATTTTATTGAAACCTCGAGCCCCGCCTTCCACTATACCCCAAATCCATTCATATTACACCACCTGTCCCCGAGCTCCACTCCCAAAACCTGCTCGCCAATCCCCTAAGCCATTCCTCACCATTGATCTCCAAACCTGAGATCCAACGGCCCAAGACGCATATCACATTTTTAATTGCGATGGGTCTAAATTTTTATAACCCACGCGAAATAGGTGTTTTTATTTGGCTACATGTCGCTCCCTAAACTATATCGCGTCCATTTCGCCCAAAACCACTTACCACCCTTTTCCCACGCGATAAACCACTTATGGTTTTTCAAAACCACTTTTCCCCTTCATGCCAAATTTCAAAATCTTTCCACCTCCATTTGAATCTCTCCTGGTTCCACCTTCAGAACCTTTCCCTCTGCACCCTCTCCTCCTTTACAAACACCCTCCAACAGTCGAAAACCCTAAAAGACGCAGTTAAACCCTCCTGCAGTTTTTTTTAAAATAATTTTTCGTGTTTTGTGCAGGTTTTAATGGCAGAAAAGTTCACCATGCCCTCCCACAGTCCAAAAAAGGATTGGATTATAACATTGAGTGACGATCCAGTGGTTTTATTCCAAGATAAAAGGACCAGAGGCCCTACATCAAGATCGAACACCAATGAAACATGATCATCGGTGGATCGAATGAAACTTCCAACCACAAAGAAAGGTCACCCCTGCACACAGACAACACAATCAGAATTCAAAGAAAGAAAGAAGACAGTGTAAAGACAGAACGATAAGGGCAAAAAGGATCAGAAGAAATAAAATAAATGATTAAATAAACAGAATAGAGATAAAAAAGATAAAAGAAAATATGATAAAAAGCAGACAGTCAAAGCATAAAGACAAATTTTAAGGCCTAAAAAACAGAGATTAAAGATAAAAAAAAGGATAGATTAACCCAATAAAAATTTGAATGACTCAGCTTATGGCAGTTACTCCTTTCAAAAGATATTTGTGCCACCTAGTGCTTTGTTTCCTTCAATAAAGCATTAGGCAGTTATTGAACTGAGTCAGAGATATATTTATCTGTCAAACAATTATTGTAAAAAGTTATGAGTAGGCCTTAAAGTCAAACATTTCACCTATTTTTCCTTAGAAATTTAGGATGGAAGTTATTGTTCAGATAAATATCTGCAGATATTCCTGCCTTGAGCCTTACATGGTCTTCAAGGATAGGAACCCATTAACTCTGTAATAAATGACACTCAAACCCTATATTAACTTCACCTCCTCATTTGCAGCATAAATACTACATCTAAACTCATTATCTCATTGGAATTTGATGACTCTTTGAAGTAATATATAGTCTCTTGGAAGTTGAAAAGAAATTGATGTCTTAGAACTTGTGGATGCCCTGATTTGTTTGTTGATGGAGGAGGCTAGATCACTGGATTCCTGAGCTTGGTTGTTGGTGAAGTTCTCCTAATCTGTTATTGTTATTTCATTTTTTATTATGTTTCCACCTTTCTATGCTACAGTAGAATAAAATTTTTAGGCTAAGAAATGTCTTTTGAAAGCACCTTAGTTCTGTTTATTCTTCACTGCCTTAATGTTTTATTCTGCTAGGACATTTTAGAGAATTCTTAATTTCTCTCTAGACCCCCTAAGCTTGTTTATTTCATAAATAATTACAGTTTGTATCAAGCATGATTTATGGTTTTCCCTACTTGCTACCACTAAAACACTTTTTTTGAAGTCTCTCTCTAAAGTACCATTCTTTAAATCTGCCAAAGAGGTTTTGTTTCGATCATATCCTTTGTACTTTCTTAACTAATTGTTTTAGAGATATTCATAATTACAATCAAGGATGTTTAGGAGTTCCCTCTTCTCTGATTACAGTTATATGTGTGTCTCAAGTGTTTTATGTCCTTGAAGGTGAAATCACTAGAAGTTAAATGAGTTTTTCGCCTTCTATATTTCATTGGAAAAGTTTGTCTTGAATTATTATCTGTTGTAGTGTGGATTGTAGAATTTATGGTTTGCCCCATCTATTTATTTCATCTTCATGATTATGATATTTAAGTATCTTTGTTGAGAAGTAAATACGATAAAGTCTTTACCCTACTTTTTATTCTTATTATTGATGTTCATCTCATTACCCCTAAAAACTTGAAGATTCACTGACCAAGTTAGATTTGCCCTATGATGCTCCCCAATCCTTTGAAAAATTTATCATGACTTCTATTAGACTCCATTGCCCATTTACTTAGAGATTTCCTCATTCTACCTATGCTTCTTGATCATTATACCCAACCAAAACAAACAACAAAACTTCACACTTAATAACTAGCCTAAAATCAACCCTATAAAGCAAACACATTCATATCCTTTGCAAACAAATGGAGAGTCTCTCTCTGAGTCCAGGAAGGCTTGGTCCTAGGACTCCAAAGACTGGTTTCATGTTACCCTGTCATTTGATATACCAATCTGCTAAATAATGGGAACCTAACATGCTCTTTGTTGTTTTCTCTCAAAACTAATTTTTCTTTCCCTTAAGTAGCTAGGATTTTCATTGAAAAAGCTAAAATTGAAAAGTTTGCTTATAATTTTAGTTTGAAATTTAGGAATTTCCATTGAATAATCATGGTGAACCTCAAAAGGAAAATTCTTAAACAAGATCAACTTAAAATTTACATCAATTTACCTAAAAAAGCATTGGAACCATAACGATAAAATGTAGAAGGTCTAGACTAAAGACGTGTTTCGACATTGTAAAACATAGTAGATGTTGTTAAATTTCCGCGATACATTCCGAGTGTGATACCTCACTCCATGTACATAAGTATATTGGAGCTCGTCCATGTACCTTCGGGTATATCAGGCGGTGTTCTAGGACAAAAGATATAAAGGGGTGCTCTCATTGTGTGGTTTTGCATTAGATAGCACTAATATTGACTTGGGCCTCCACGTACCTTCGGGTATATTTGGGAGCACAAATTTAGGTTTCTATCCATCCATAATGAACTGAGTCAGCCACATTGTAAATTTTGATACACCGAACACAACATTCGAGGATATTTCTTGCCCGTACTTATTGGTGCGCCAAGAGGTATTCTACAGTTCACAGTTTCTTCATAAAACATTTTTCCTAGAATTACCCTTTTATTTTGTGTATTTGTTTTGTTCATAAAATAAATCAGTCATCATGGAAGAAGAACATCCCTCTCCCCGTCGTTCGCGTAGAGTATCATTGAAACCACCTTTACCACCGGAAGCCACTTATGGTCGGTGAAGGTGACATCACTCTACTAAAACTAGTACTATCAGTCCCTCTAGTGCGACATCATCCTCACATATACCAGAGTCAACACAAGTTGTTTCGACAAATCCTGGTTCATATACTGTTGTCGAGACGGAGTCATCACAGCTACCCATGGTCACGATCCATCCAGTTAGTGAGACCATACCTCCCGAACCCGACATTGTTCAACTGGAAGTTGATTCAAATCCTGTCACTTTTTTTCTAGAACATCTGCATCCCAAAGTCGAAGGATCGGAAGTTGTTCCTGTATCGGTCGCCCCACAATATAATGTAGCCATTGAGTCTCCCATATCGCATAGTAAACCTCCTAAAATATACTTTGGACCTGATGGTGAAATCCTTCCACCTAGCTTAATTTTGTTTGAAGAAATACCACAAGATGAAACACCTTTAACTCCAACTCATTTTGGGTCGGAGATTTTCCTTTACGAGTCTTTTCCCCAATCATCTGCATCTACTTTTGTTTATCCTGTGTCTATTAGAGTTCCTGTAGATCCAATAGGGTATACATTTGGTCGAATAACCATGCCTGAGCCAACATATCCGACTCAACCATCTATTCCAATTGTGATAGCACCTACTCTCGCTACCCCGCTGTTGTTCACGACTTCACCAAAATCACATTTATATGGTGGCCCTTCCATCCCACCTAGTTACCAATATTTATCTAGAACCTTCTCCGGTGCATCCTCAAACCCATGGACTTCACCAATGTCATCGTCTGGTATTATAATTGGTAAATCTCTAGTGAGTACTGAACATATTGATCCTTTATACACATCATCTCGGCAATATCAAGCTAGTCCATCTGGGTATATTCCATCTAGTACAATATCAACTTGACTCCCTACATTTTGAAAATAATATTTTCCATATTATTATACTCCTCATGCTGGGGGGAAACCTATGGTCACCCACTTCGATAGTATTCCGTCATTATTTGGTAATCCTAATGTCGGAATGAATCTTTGTCAATGGTAGCCCACTCTGCCTATCCAACCACAAATGGTTGTACACTCGTATCAACTAGTTCAACCTATTGCACCTGTTATCACCAAAATCATACTTGATTGGCTGCTGATCTGACAACTTCAGTGTAACTATTTCAAACCAATCTTGCGACTGAGGCTTAGCCTCCTCAATCTGAGAGGGTTCTCTCAAGGGTTAATGATATTGAATAAAGATGTAGATAGATGGCTAAATCTATTGTTTTTGTCTTGATTTTGTATGTTTGCAGGTTGAAAAGATGAAGGCTTGCTACCATTGGGCTATGGAGTCAATGATAGGGATAAATATAATAATGGCTCTCCTTGTGGAAGCTGAGGCTTGTATATATTTCAATGAAAGAGTAACACATTCAGGAGAATCCCAATAAATTTAAGTTCAAAGGAATTCAGGGCATGTAATACATGAATTCTGAGTAATGAGCCATCAAGGCTATCGAAGAAAAAAATTTCAAAGATAGGATATAAAACTCATTGAAATACACTAAGAATCTCAGGTGAAGAAAAGTTATATTGTTACTATATATACCAGTCAATCCAAAGCTTTACAAAAGTAGTCTGCTCAGGTAACATTTTTCAACCTTGTAGATTGAAAATAATATCAGCATGTATACATTGGGCTTATGGAGTCGAACAGTTCAGTAAATTAGTGAATCTAATTGACATGGAACTTGAGGCATATCAGAGTTTTTAGTTATAGATCACACACACATGGACATGTAAAAACACAGTCAGTTCACCTATAAAGGAAGTCAGAGCATCTAAAGATGAGTTCTGAGTAATATAGATGACCACCACTGTAAATAAGATATATAAGAAACACTGATAGAACAGGAAAACACTCAAGACCCCTTCTAAATCTCAAGTTGGTCAAGTAGAAGCTCTCTGCATTAGCTGAAATAGCTTTCTTACAATATGCACCAGTTTTGCCAAAAATGTCCAACCCCTAGCTGATTCGATGTCTTGGCCTTAAATAAACCTTTACAACATGACATGAACTCATATTATGCTAGATACTTCGAATTCCTAACTCTTGACACCTTGCATAACCATATTACATGGGATTTATTACAAAAAGACAGCTAATATACTAAACAGTCCTAATACAAATAGGATTCAAACTCTTAATCACCTATCTATAACCACCTTATCTTAATTAAGTTACATCCTTTTCCAAGTGTACTAACACATGGTCGAATCTAGAGGATAGACTACAACTCTTCATGACCATGATGCTGACCTCCATCAAAATAGGAACAATCTCCTGTTTTCTAGGCATAGGGTTCCTTGCACTTCTTGAAAAATTCTGACCACCATGAACTCATTATTTCGAGTTCCTTTGCTATTGGAAATTGAAATAACACTTTCAAGAATCCTCCCTAAGCTCCAGGTGTCCAAAAACCATCATTAAACTGTTCAAATGAGCTGAAATAGACTGTGTTATGAAAAAACACAGTTTTGTAGCGCTGCTTTTTAACCCTTGTTTCTTCAAAATTTTGATTTCTTTCCTCAAGGATTTTCTTAATTATCTCTTAATACATATTCCTTAGCAATTTCAGATCATAATTAAAAAATTTTCCCTTCAAAATTTGATAAGAAAGAGTGAAAAAAGCTGCTACAACAGTTTCGTAGTGCTTTTCACTCTTTTTACACTGTTTGCGCTATGAAACTACTAATTGAGAGGTTTTGTCCAAAATTTTCTAAAGTGGAGAATGAAAATGTGCCAAAAACTCAAAATCGACCTGATTCCATCATTTTAAAAACATATCAAGTGAAAAACACAATCATTCCAGCCTATATGACTTCTTAACTTCTTGTAGATTTCTCCTATTTTTTTCCTAAAAATAGGTCTTGAGACAAAGCCTATATCTCCTAATACATGATGTAGTTTGAGAAAATGAAGGATTTTTTTGTAGGCCATTATGCCTTGAATGAAATCTTTTTTCTTTTTTTGAATTACATATCCTGTTGTCCAGAAACCGCCTTTGAAAAACTTGTGTAAAACATGAAAACTCTGTTTTCTGAAAATAGGGCTTCAAAGAAATTAAGCCTTGTATCTCCCAACTTATAACACTTGTGAGAAATGTGAGAGAGGTTATTGTAAATAGGGCTATTATGAAGACAAAATGCTTTCATAATTCCAAAATAATTTTGCATTTGGACAGAAACTGAACTTGAAGTTGACTGCTAAACAGTCATGTACATGACAGTTTTGTAACAACAGTTTCAGAGTGCATTTTAATTTATCAATTTCTCCCACCTCCTTTTGAATTTGAAGAAATTGAGAGACATTTATTTATTTTATTCTATTAGCAAGAAAAACCTCTTTCAGGTTTCCTAAATTCGTTTTCGGTTACACAAAAACCTCCTTGGAAGTTAACTAGTCAAAACCAGAAAACAAAGTTTTTGCTTCATAAATTTCAGCAGTTTCGTTGCGCAAATCAACTTTTTTGAACTAGTGGTGCTACGAAAATGAGGTTTCTTGGCTAATTGACCAGTTTTGAAATGAGACTTTAGGAAATGACTCACAAATAGAAATTATGGATATTTGACAATGAATGGACCTTAAAAAAGACTTTATTTGAACTTATGGATGGGCTTTGAACTTATGACAATCTAACCTACCCTTGATCAAAACCTAATTTGACCATCACCAAAAACAAAAATGACACAATGATGTTTTGAATTTTTTTTGGTGATAACAGTGGCTCCACTTGGGATAGTGTGCCCCTGTGGTACACTAAGAACCAGTAGTTCCAGTGCTGCTATCCATATTATTGGAATAAGAACTTTGAAATTTTACCAAATCTTCTTCAAACTGTTATAGCCTTCACCTCGGGCTTCAATCTTGATGATCACTGTAGAAGAACCAAATCTGTAACTACTGAAAAGATGCTTAGTCAACTTTGATCTTATTCACACACTCCTACCTACCCTATCAACTGCAATCTTCATTTGTAACTCAAGGAACATGAAACTTCGAATGAAGCTTGTCATTGATTTGATCTAATGATTGAATCTCTTGACTGTGCTTGAACCAAAAGTAAACATGATACTGAAATGACGAAGACAACATGAGATGTAATTGATCTTCATAATGAAAACATAACTAGAAATTTGGACTATAGAACCCTTTCATGTAGTCAGCTATAGGATCAAAGAAGACATGATCTGTTTGATTATTCTCATGACATTCTGCAGTTTTGGACAACTTATATATGCTTTTCTTAACCACACAAGATTTAAATTGTGTGATATCAAACTTCTGTTCAAACTGATTTTCAAAAATAGTGTATTCTTCCTCAATCTCAAAAGAGAAAGGAAGCAACACCCTCTTTTTGTGTTCTGAATTTGACCTTCAAAAACTTCAATGTCTTTCCCAATATTCTTAGCAACTTCATCCACAAATTGAATCTTATCTTCTGACTTGCACTCAAATTATTTCAGATTAGAAGACAAGGATAAAGAAAAAATTTCACCCATTTTTTCATTAGTGTGATCATTATTTGATGTAGGCTGATGCAAGAAATGACATGAAGAATCAAATTTTTCCTATACCTGAGGTTTGTAGCAACCATCTTCCAATCTTTCCTCTTGTTGTTTGCAATGATTCTCATAATCCTGATGATCAAAAGGCTAACAAGTCTGCTGCAACTTTTCATCAAACTCAAAGGATGTATCATAATTTTCATAAATAAAATCTTGCTAGGTTTCATTTTCATCTAAGAAAGAGGCTGTCCTTTCTTCTTGGTGATGAAAGGGATTTTCATGAAGGGCTTCTAAAATTTCCTCATCCATGAACTCATCATCTTCATAGAATTCTCCAAATATTCAATAAAACTCACACAATGTTTACAACAGTCTTTGACTAGCAATAAGGAGGGATGACACTCTTCAAACATCTCATAAAATGCAACATGGAAATCAACAAGAGAATATAATGAACCATTTTGCAAGCTTTGATACCAAGACTATGATTTTCCTTCTAATGTGGCCATAAACATCTTCATGAGACAATCCTCAAGGAACTGAACCTTAAGTCCGTGTACATGCATGTGCAATCTAACCAAATGAAGAGCATCATTGTCTTTCTTTTCATCTTTAAATATAGGAAGATCAACTAACCATTCAACCTTTGGCATAGGATTTGGAAAACCATGGATATGAGACCGATTCATAGGGGCATACATGGCATTTATTCTTGCAATGGAGCTTATATTGAAACTTCATCAAGCTACTGATATTCAAGCAGTGGAGTCACCTTCCAATTGATTATTTGATGTGTGGAGTCGCCAGAGCAGAAATGCAACCAATATGTGCCTAAGTGTCTACTGCTCTCAGACCTTAGAACTAAAACTTTGTCATTCTTCCCAGGGAAAATTCACACCTTTTCTCCCCGACAACGACGCCAAAATGTTATCACCAAAATCGTACCTGATTGGCTGCTAATCAGACAACTTCAATGTAACTATTTCAAACCAATCTTGTGACTAAGGCTTAGCCTCCTCAATCTGAGAGGGCTCTCTCAAGGGTTAATGATATTAAATAAAGATGTAGATAGATAGCTAACTCTATTGTTTATGTCTTGATTTTGTATGTTTTCAGGTTGAAAAGATGAAGGCTTGCTACCATTGGGCTATGGAGTCAGTGACAGGGATAAAGATAAAAATGGCTCCCCTTGTGGAAGCTGAGGCTTGTATATATTTCAATGAAAGAGTAACACATTTAGGAAAATCCCAATAACTTGAAGTTCAAAGGAAGTCAGAGCATGTAAAACATGAATTTTGAGTAATGAGACATCAAGGCTATGGAAGAAAAACATTTCAAAGATGGGACATTAAAATCATTGAAATACACTAAGAATCTCAGGTGAAGAAAATTTATATTGTTACTTTATATATCAGTTAATCCGAAGCTTTACAAAAGTAGTCTGCTCAGATAAAATTTTCCGACCCTGTAGATTGAAAATAATATCAGCATGTATACATTGGGCTTATGGAGTCAAATAGTTCAGTAAATTAGTGAATCTAATTGACATGGAAATTGAGGCATATCAAAGTTTTTATTCATAGGTCACCCCTTCTGAATCTCAAGTTGGTGACAAGTAGAAGCTCTCTGCATTGGCTGAAACAGTCTTCTTACAATATGCACCAATTTTGCCAAAAATGTCAAACCCTTGGCTAATTCGACTTCTTGGTCTTAAATAGACCTTTAAAACATGAGATGAACTCATCTTCTGCTAGATACTTCGAATTCCTAACTCTTGACACCTTGCATAACCATATTGCATGGGATTTATTACAAAAAGATATCTAATCTACTAAACAATCCTAATACAAATAGGATTCAAACTCTTAATCCCTATCTATAACCAAATTTTATTAATTAAGTTACATCCTTTGCCAAGTTTACTAAAAAAAAGTTGAATCCATAGGATATACTTCAACTCTTCATGACCATGATGCTGACCTCCATCAAAATAGGAACAATCTCCTGTTTTCTAGGCATAGGGTTCCTTGCAATTCCTGAAACATTATGACCACCATGAACTCATTATTTCGAGTTCCTTTGATATTGGAAACTGAAATAACACCTGAAATAATCCTCCCTAAGATCTAGGTGTCCAAAAACCATCATTAAACTGTTCAAATGAGCTGAAATAGACTGTGCTATGAAAACAACACAGTTTCGTAGCGCCTTTCATAGTGCTGCTTTTTAACCCTTGTTTCTTCAAAATTTTGATTTATTTCCTCAAGGATTGTCTTCATTATCTCTTAATACATATTCCTTATCAATTCTAGGTCATAATTCAAACTTTTTCCCTTCAAAATTTGATGAGAAAGAGTGAAAAAAGCTGCTACAGCAGTTTCGTAGCGCTTTTCACTCTTTTTACACTATTTACGCTACGAAACTGCTGAGGGAGCAGTTTTGTCCAAAATTTTCAAAAGTGGGGAATGAAAATGTGCCAAAAACTAAAAATAAACCTGATTCCATCATTTTAAAAACATATCAAGTGAAAAACACAATCATTCTAGCCTTTATGACTTCTTAACTTCTTGTAGATTTCTCCTATTTTTTCCTGAATCTTGAGACAGAGCTTATATCTCCTAATCCATGATGTAGTTTTAGAAAATGAAGGAGTTTTTTGTAGGCCATTATGTCTTGAATAAAAAACTCTCTTGGGTTTTTGAAATACATCTCCTGCCATCCAAAAACTTCCTTTGAAAAACATGTGTAAAACAGGAAAACTCTATTTTCTGAAAATAGGGCTTCAAAGAAAGCCTTGTATCTCCAAACTTATAACACGTGGGAGAAAACTGAGAGAGGTTATTGTAGCTGGGGATGTGAGGAAGACAAAACTCTTTCATAATTCTAAAATACTGTTTCATTTGGCTAGAAACTGAACTTGAAGTTGACTACTAAATAGTCATGTACAAGACAGTTTTGTAACAGTAGTTTCGTAGCGCATTTTAATTTATCAATTTCTCCCACATCCTAATTAATTTGAAGAAAATGAGAGAGGTTTTTGTAGTTAGGTCTGTTAGGAATAAAAACCTCTTTCATTTTTCCTAAATACATTTTCATTTGCTTCATAAATTTTAGCAGTTTCATAGCGCAAATCAACGTTTTTGAACTAGTGGTGCTATGAAAATGGGGTTTCCTAGCTAATTGACCAGGTTTTACATGAGACTTTAGGAAATGACTCAAAATGGAAATTATGGATATTTAACAATGAATGGAACTTAAAAAATACTTTATTTGAACTTATGTATGGGCTTTGAACTTATGACAATCTAACCTACCCTTGATCAAAACCTAAATTGACTTCTAAACCTAATTTGAACCATGACCAAAACAAAACATGACACAATGATGTTTTGAAAATTTTTGGGTGATAACAGGACCCACATCAATTCCACTTTTTAATATATCCTTACCCCTGTTACAGACTCAAACTATTGTACCTCAACTGTCTCAGGCTTGTCCTTCAACTCAATACCCTCAAGTATTGGGCCCTCAGAATCAACTCCTTCGGCAAGTTTACATCAACCACCTATATCCGAAATCATTTATTCACAAGCTAGATTACCATATTACGGTATGTTGCAACCGCAACTAGGTTATACCTATCCACAACCGAATCCAAGATATCCTAGTTTTGGTTATAATATTTGTGGACAAACCCCTTGGTAGCGACAAGCACAAATGCCACAACCTTCATTTCAACAAGTAGCGTACCTAGGTTTTGGTCAACATAATCCTCAAGAATTTTCTTATCAAAACAACCCCTATCTGGTTTACCAACAACAGATTCCTTATGCTGGTGCTCCAAGGCCTGTTTCCCAAGAAATTCCATCATACCCTGGCTATGCTCAACCCGACCTTAATCGATAGTTTCCCTTTGTTTCAACTTTAGAGTTGCCGGATTTAAACAGACTCACTAATGACCCAATCAATTATGCTCCTTGGTGGCTGGTGATACCTCATAAATTACCCTCGGATATTCCTAAGTTCAATGGAAACACTGGGGAAGAACCGTCGACTCATGTTATGACTTATCATTTGTGGTGTTCATCTAACTCCATAAATGATGACTCTGTTTGACTACATATTTTCCGCATACGACTACTGGTCCGACCGCAAAATGGAACATTGAGTTACCAAGAGCTTCTTTTGATAATTTCACTACCCTAGATACTATATTTTTGACCCACTTCCAGTTACTCATACGATATGAAACTGGAACATAACTCTTGACTAATTTTAAACAGACTAATGCTACTTACATTTCTAATCATATTCATGCGTTGCGTTGTTGACGTAGAATGGTTAAGACATTTGTTCCTAATTAGCTCCTTGCTAAGTAGTTAATTAAGTCCATGTTACCATCTATAACTAAGGATGTGGCTAAGGGTGGCATCGTCACTGAAGAGCAGGTCATTGCTCGTGCCCAATATTTATACTTGATTTATACTCTGTCTGGAATGCTCTACGAGAAAACTCCTAACTCGCCATGATCTATTTTTATTGTTACTACTCCATCAAAGGAACCTCATGCTAGAGACGGTATGATTGGTACTGCAAGCACACATCACTCTACTGCATCTGATCCTACACCTTCTTCTGAAATAAATGTCGTGTCATCTGACAAGGGAAAAAGTGACAAGCAACCCGAAAGTAAGAAACAAGGGAAATAAAAGAAAAAGAAAACTTATATCTCACAGGAAAGGTCAGTTGAGCAATCGTCTGGAAATCAAAAACCTCATTAACCTTGCATAATTTGTAATGAGGAACATTTTTTTCGGGACTGTCCTCACTGCGTTGAAGTCTCAAAAATGGTTAAGACCTTGCATGCGTCAACTATGTTGACATATCCATTTCTGATTCCAGACACAAATTTGGTTGCTGCGGATCCAACTTGTAGTTCACAAGTGCTTATTTTGTCTATCACAAAGCCATCAACTGATGTTTTGGTGTCAATGTGTAACAAATATTATGGTATTTAGGCTACTGATCAACCTCCTACTCAACCTCCTACCACAAGTGCTTATGTTGTCTATCACAAAGCCATCAACTGATGTTTTGGTGTCAACGTGTAACAAAGATTACGGTAGTCAGGCTACTGATCAACCTCCTACCTTGACCACTAATCCATCTACGGAATCGATATCGCCACTTGCTATTCCTGAATTGACAATCAAGCCACCGAAGGGAGTCGTTCATAAATTGACATTTAATCCTCAAGCCAGAGTTGCTCAAATTTATAATAATTTATAATATAGTTGAAGAGACGAAAGTCATGAAGGAATTTTTTGCATAAAAAATAGATGGTGTATTTGTTGTGAAATATTCCCACCTTTTACTACAACACAGGGTGAGGCAATGAGAATGCACCACGACAGTAGATGCACGATAAATTTCAAACATTTCCTAGGTTGCAAAACTGAAATATATTACAATGTTAAAGTAGTGAGGAATCACTACCAATAATAGAATGAGTTAAGTTTTTTTGTACAAAACATGCAAAATCTATTGAAATATTCATACAGTCACGTTCAATTTTATACCATAAGACTGGTGTTTTTAAAACTATTAAAAATATCATGCGAGAGGTCAAAGTGAGAGGCTGCCAAGGGTTTGAACTACATAGAATATTTCAAAAATGTTAAAGGTTTTAGACAATCAATCATTTTACATTTCCAGTTCGGATTGTATTACATAGAATATTTCAAAAATGTTAAAGGTTTTATTTTTTTTGTAATCTTAGGTGGTACCTTCTATTTTCTATTAATAAAATCGGGCAAAAGATACAAAACTAGACCTCAACCTGCCCACATGAAACCAGGTATTTTGGCTATCGGAGTTCAAAGTAAGTCAACCAAAACATAAAAAGTCTTAATAACTTATGCCAAATTTGTCTATACTGGATATCCAAGTGTAGAGACCATATCATGTACAAAAATTAAGCAACATAAGAACCGTAAACAAAAGATGCATCATAAGAGCAGGAAAATCTTAATCCTCCTCAGATTCAAGAGGCGCTGGAGCTTTGGCTGAAGCTCCTGGTAGTTAAACTGGAACCTATTGCATTGCTTTAATTTCCTTCTCCAGTCTTCCAAGCCTTGCATACTGATGCAACCGGCGTAAATTAATTTCCTGAATATTTCTATTGATATCCGCCAGGGTCGATTTCAGCTTTGTTTCCGCTATAGACATGACAGCTTTGGCTAACAGACATTTAATTATCCAATTAGTTCGAACATATTGCTGAAACAGAGAAGGGCATCCCCGGGTATGCCCAGGATCTAGAATCACAGTCTGCATATCCTCTAGAGCCATGTCATCCTCCAAGTCTATATTATCTAGAATATCATATATACATCCATAAATATGACCACGAACTGAATTGGGGATATCAGTCATGAAGGTTTGAACTAGTGGCTCAAGGTGTTGCTGGATCGTCTTTCTGCCCCATTTCTGATGTGTTTCGGGAGAGGATTGCTTGCACTTTCCCCAAATAGGCTTCCTGCCTCATTTTACCATTTTAAAAAGACCTGAAAAATCTGTTAAGACTTCCATCCATACAACAAGAGGAGTCAGCGGCACAGATAGCATATAGATAGAACCACAAAGAACATCACCATCTCCCAATTCAGCGACCGAAAAAGAGAGAAGAGATAAACACCCAGCACAGACACAAGAACATCAAAATGGAACCAGACAAGGCTGAGAAATAGGCCGCTGAATAGAAATTCTATCGTAACGCAACAGGAAACGAAGATAGATAAACGACCATATCGAAATCCCAAAAACAGAGTTAGGCCAATAACAGGGGCCAAGATTACCCAGAAGAAGATGCATGCAAATACCATAGGGACCCCAGAAGAGATCTAGGTGAAAAGGCAGAGCCCAATTCAAATACTGCCAGAAAATGAGGTTAACAAAATGACCATTATCCCCAAAACCCGATACCAGAACCAAGGTATAGTAATCCTGACCATCAGCAAAGCAATTTCTGGCAGCTGAATCACAAACACTGTGCAAGAAAAAGGCCGGGAGGCCCCAAAAGCAAACCCGAATCATAATAGCAATACCTCAACGACTCCCAACACCCACTTAATGAAAAAACTGCAACTAAGAAACCCAGAAGTGTAATGCAACCAGCCCGCCCAACATTATAAAGCATACCCCAAAATATGAAAGATACCATGTAATGTTCCTAAATTATCTAAGCTAATTGGAACATTAGATTTTTTTTTTTTTTTTCATGTTTGTGAATAACAGACTAATGGAGGACATGTAACACTCCTTAGATCTAAAAATAGATACATGCTCAATGTGAACAAGATTAAATATGAGATGTTTGCATAAAAACCACTTGTGTGTGAACAGGGTTAAGCTATTTGACTGGGTCTATAGGACCAAATCCTAAGACAGTCCAGGTGCATTGAACCTCCTATGTGATCTACGCAGTTCTAGAAGGAGCTTCTAAATGTGAAAGGGGCTAATTCAAGTGAAGTGGTTTAGGGTTTTTCATTTCCTCATTTTATAAAAGGGAGGGAGAGGAATCAAGAAAGGTTGTTGATGATTTGTGGTTGCTTGAGCAACTCGAGTTCTCTTGGCTGGTTAGCCAAAGGGAAGAGGGTTTCCTATTTAGGAATCCTCTCTCTTTCCATGGAGTAGCTCTTTGGAGGAGGATGTGTTGCATTGATCCACTATCTGGCATTTGTCCAAGCTTCTACTTCCAACTGCAATGTAGATCTTGTTTAGGGTTTGATTGCCTTTGTAAGTTGCAACAAGTGGGATTTAGATCTTTTCAGATCTAAAGCATTTTAGTACTTCTTTTCAGTGGAGGAGGATTCTAATCCATTTGAGAGTTGTATTGAATGATTTGAGCTTCATTTAAAATCTTGGAATCAGACCAATGTGTTCTTCATGGTATACTATGCAGTTCCTTCCCCAGATCTACATTATTGCTGAAGGAGCAGTGTTGCAGGGTTTTTGGCATCATTTTGGAGCTAGATCTCTGATGTGAAGGAAGCCTCCTTGCATCAAGGGTGATCCATGGATTGGCCAACCAATCCGTGTCTATTTCAGGTCTGATTCATTCACTAAATTTTTTGCTTCATAATTTCTGAATCATGCTGCAGTAAATCTTAGATATGCTCCGGCATTTTCATGTATTGCTGAAATCCCCAAGGGGAATGTAATAAAGAGCCCTTTGGGAATTTTTATTTATTATAGATCTTTTTTTTCATGTAATTATCATTTTTAGATCTATAATTTAATAAAAATAAGCTTCAGCCTCCTATAACTAATGCTGAAGGGTTTCTGGGTCATTCTCTTGTATTGCAGCACCTCAATCTTGAGGGATTTTCCATGTAAAACCGCTGTTTAACCTTACTTAATGATTATTCCATGTTCCTAAACTCATTATATGATTTTTAATACTGTTTTAAATCTTACACCTTCAGAAAATATGCTTCCCTTGCTTCAGTAAATTTCTGCATCTTCCAAGTCATGAGAAATCAGGGTTTTCATTGACTAGTCGGGAAGGAGGAACTGTTTAACTTAGAAAAATGCATTTTTTTTTTTCTGAAATGATGCATGTAGATCCCTCTTGACCTAATATAACATACCCCAGAGCCATGACCCTTATTTTTACGCATATTTCTTAATATACTCATTTTAGGGCCAAAATCATCAATATTCCCCACCTTTTTGCCCATAAAAGCTGAGTAAATGAAGTTGCAACACTTGGAATTGGTTTCTGAGTGTTTTTAAACACTTTTTAGGATATATGAAGCACACATCCCTGAAAAATGCGTTTTTAAAGCATGCCTTTCTGAGAAATCCATTTTGGGAACATTACAGTGGTATCAGAGCATGATCTTTGGCTCAACCTATGGCTTCAAGCCAAAGTGCTGAATCCCTGAAGCAGGAATATTTCAAGCTCTATAGACAGATTTTTCAAATGGCCAAGTAGCCTCTGGATCTCATCCTTTTCTCAAAGGTGACATATCCAGTAAATTCCCCTGTAGTCAATCTCTGGAATAGAATTTTGATACTCCTGAAGAGGGAACTTTATAGAAGTATCAGAGAAGAGAAGAGATAGAGATCAGAAAGATGAAGGAGATGAGTTTTACCTCATCACATTTCAGATCCAGGAAGAGCCTCTTCAAAGAGGTTAGACAGAAGAAAGAAGGAGGAAGAAATGGAACTCCTAGAGGGTTTCAAGAAGCAGAAAGTTGCAGTGAGACCTGCAGAAGGTTTCAAGAAGGAGAGGAAGATCCATGCACTTCCTATCCTCAAAAATAAGGAGAGCTATACAGAGAAAAAATAGAGCATGGCTTCACCACTTGAAATAATGATGGGTGAGAAGATCTCCCTGCTCCCTTTTCAAATCATGAAGGGCATTGAAGAAGATTGAAAAGGAGATTGAAAAGGTGGAGACTTGTACCAGCACTGTCACAACCTTGGAGGAGCAGCCTTCATGTTCAGAAATGGAGGAATGCCACACAGCTGCAGAAGAATTTTTTCTTCTATTCACCAAGGTATGATTAAAGATTCATTTATGCTCATTTCGGCACATTATATGAGGAGATCTACATCTTTGCATGTTGTTGATTTAGAGAAACAGAGTTGCATTGCGCTGTACAAAGGTGGTGATGAAGAGAAGCTTGCATTTCAAGATACCATGGAGTGCATGAATCTGATTTGGGATGATGGTATCCCTCATGGGAGGTGTACCAATATGGAGGATGGAGAGCAAGAGGCTAGAAAGCCACTCGCAGATTTTTGGTACCAAGCAACAGGAGGCTTAGCTGCACTGGTTTCTCTTGGAAGAGTTTGATCATCACACTATCTCTAAGGGTATGTGGTAGGATACTTGCATCATGGAGCAGCAAAGAGTATGGGCACATTGTGTTGGCATAACATTTTTCATGTCAAGCACCATGTTGTCACTACATGGATGGGATGATGGAAGTATGAGGAAGCAGCAAGGGATTTTGTTGCTTGGGATGTTCTTGAGAGAGCAAGGGCATATTTCCTCTCATAGTTTTCATGATGTTGTAGGAGTAGAAGATGGCACTATCATAGTGCAAAGGGGTTAATCCTTGACCTTAGATGTTCAAGAAGGACTTTCTTCATGGGAAGGACCTCTCATATGTAGTAGCATTATGGGAGATGCCTTTGACATTTCGCATGTCAAATATTGGAGCTACGCATTGATGGGAGCCTATTTGCATAGGCCAACAACGTTGTCACTTTGGAGCTGGGATTTATTGATGGAGTATTCCCAAGATCACTTCTCATTCAATGCACTTGGTGAGCAAGGAGGAGGTGAGGAAGATGACGTATTCTTCTTGTCTTGGGTTTCCAAGCATGGAGAAGAGGATTTGCATGCAGAGCTTGGTTCAGTTCTCTTCATGGAAGTGTGCCAAACTACACTTGAGGGTTCACTCATGAATCCATGTATCTTCTTGCTTCCTACATATGGTGAGAATTTTTGCTTGCATTCTATTACCATCTCTTGGCAGTGCATTGCTCCACAAGAGGGCAAGCTATTTATTGAGCTCCATGAACTTCATTGGGCCAAATTGCATGATGGAGATAGCCATATGTTATGTGGCCTTGGGCAAAGATGTTTTCCTTACATGTGGATTCTTTATTCATATGATTAATCATGTTACAGGAGGAAATTTTCCATATATTCTTCTTAAGCAGCAGTTGAGAAGACTGTGCTATGAGGATTTGTGGGACTGTTGGTAATCTCTTGCATCACATAGAACCTTTAGTATTTCCCTAATTATGATGATGATCATGTTTTATTTTGCTAATATTTCCATTATGTCTTTTGAGAGAATGATTGAGAAAGAGACACATGAGATGAGTGTGTCCTTTTGGGAAGGAGATTCCCACATTTTCTGCAGCACATGTTCTAATGGGAACATGGGGGAAATTGTGGCCACCATAGCCAAGCACTTGTTTCTTTTGGAGGTGAGCCATGTGTGTGATGGAGTACCTCATGGTGATACTATTCTATCCATCACATATGAGACATTTTGGGTTGATTGGTTTTACAACGTTGGAGGGAGGATTTTTGCAGATTTAATCCTCATGATGCCACTTGAGGGAAATTTCCTTGCAGCCCAAGATCAGTTTGCACTCTACACTTATCTTAAGTGGAGAGGAGAAAAATGTGGGGTAGGCCATCTTGTCTACCATGTGCAGATTTTCAGCCCACCTATTTTACAGGAGCTCAAGGTGGAGGAACATTTTCATGGAGTTGCCATGTCATGAGGTGACTAATTTTTGGTGGATGATGAGGGTGGAGAACTCACATGGGGGATTTTATTTCCCAATACACTTCAGATTCCATGCCTCAAGGGAGCCTCTAGGCAGCACCTTATTTCCTTCTTGAGTATTTGAATGTTTCATGATGATAGCTATTCGACTAACTTGCATGCTTGGGAGGGGTAATATGGAGATTCATTGTTGACACAACATCTCATTATTTGGAGGAGTTCATCATATGGGGATGCTAAAGTATGATGAGGAGATATATTTCAGTTCTATCCTTGCAGTTGCTTGAGGACAAGCAACATTTGGGAGGGGAGGACTGTAATGTTCCTAAATTAGCTAAGTTAATTGGAACATTAGAATTTTGTTTTACTTTTCATGTTTGTGAATAATAGACTAATGGAGGACATGTAACACTCCTTAGATCTAAAAATAAATACATGCTCAATGTGAACAGGATTAAATATGAGCTGGTTGCATAAAAACCACTTGTGTGTGAATAGGGCTAAGCTATTTGACTGGGTCAACATGACCAAACCACAAGACAGTCTAGGTGCATTGAACCTCCTAAGTGATCTGCACAGTTCTAGAAGGAGCTTCTAAATGTGAAAGGGGCTAATTCAAGTGAAGTGGTTTAGGGTTTTGCACTTCCTCATTTTATAAAAGGGAGGGAGAGGACTCAAGAAAGGTTGTTGATGATTTGTGGTTGCTTGAGCAACTTGAGTTCTCTTGGCTAGTTAGCCAAAGGGAAGAGGGTTTCCTGTTTAGGAATCCTCTCTCCTTCCATGGAGTATCTCTTTGGAGGAGGATGTGCTGCATTGATCCACTATCCAGAATTTGTCCAAGCTTCTTCTTCCAACTGCAATGCAAATCCTGTTTAGGGTTTGATTGCCTTTGTAAGTTGCAGCAACTGGGATTTAGATCTTTTTAGATCTAAAGCATTTCAATACTTCTTTTCAGTGGAGGAGGATTCTAATCCATTGGAGAGTTGTATTGAATGATTTGAGCTTCATTTCAGATCTTGGCATCAGGCCAATGTGTTCTTCATGGTATATTGCACATTTCCTTCCCCAAATCTCCATTATTGCTGAAGGAGCAATGTTGCAAGGTTTTTGGCATCATTTTGGAGCTAGATCTCTGATGTGAAGGAAGCCTCCTTGCATCAAGGGTGATCATGGATTGTCCAACCAATCCATGTATATTTCAGGTATGATTCATTCGCTGAATTTTTTGCTTCAAAATTTCTGAATCATGTTGCATTAAATCTCAGATCTGCTCCGGCATTTTCATGTATTGTTGAAATCCCCAAGGGGAATGTAATAAAGAGCCCTTTGGGCATTTTGATTTATTATAGATCTCCGTTTTCATGTAATTATCAGTTGTAGATCTGTAATTTGATAAAAATAAGCTTCAGCTTCCTATAACTAATGCTAAAGGGTTTTTGGGTCATTCTCTTGTATTGCAGCACCTCAATCTTGAGGGATTTTCCATGTAAAACCGTTGTTTAACCTTAATTAATGCTTATTCCATGTTCCTAAACTCATTATATGATTTTTAATACTATTTTACATCTTACACCTTCATAAAATACGCTTCCCTTGCTTTAGTAAATTTCTGTGTCTTCCAAGTCATGGGAAATCAGGGTTTTCCTTGACTAGTCGAGAAGGAGGAATTGTTTAACTTAGAAAAACACATTTATTTTTGTTGAAATTATGAATTTGGATCCCAATTGACCTAATATAACATATCCCAGATCCATGACCCTTATTTTTACGCATATTTCTGAATATACTCATTTTAGGGCCAAAATCATCACTTTTCCCCACCTTTTTTCCCATAAAAGCTGAGTAAAGGATGCTGAAACACTTGGAATTGGTTTCTGAGTGTTTTTAAACACTTTTTATGATAGCTGAAGCACACATCCCTGAAAAATTCGTTTTTCAGGCATGCCTTGCTAAGAAATCCATTTTGGGAAAATTACATACCAGGGTTAGGGAAGAAAAACAGAAACGTACAGAGACTAATAGGCATGAAAATTCAAGAAAGAGAAGAAATTAAGTGAATAAAATGGATGTTGTGACCAACTTCATGACCCCGCTGCATGAAATTAAACCAGAAGCGACCATACCGCCATTCCCACAAATCTTCTAAAAAAACCATGAGAAAAACTCACAGACAAGAGTGAACCTACCACATGAACTCAAAACAGAAGTGACCATGCCGCCATTCCCCCAAATCTTCTAAAAAAACCATGAGAAAAATCCGTAGATGAGAAGAGAGCAGAGGCAAGAACTGAAAGGTTAGAAACAGAGATACATAGCACTACTTAGCTTTCTCCGTCACTCTGAAACCCTTCCGACCTTCACCGTTGCATGTAATATCAACCTTAGGAGCCAAAATCCAAGCGAAACAACTAACAATGAGATGGCATACAACCTTGCATGCCTTAACCCTGCACCGGCGACACTGATTCCAAAACGTGACTGACAACCTAGCTGGCCGATCCATTTGGAGGCTCCGGTAAATGTGTTTCATTTAAGATGGTGGGTGCCGAATGTCCCTTCGAGCAACTCCTCCTGACGGTTGCATGCACCCACCACGTGGTAGGCATACACTACCCACGTACCCTCCACCATGTAGGCGTACACCTTCCACATCAACATGTTTGGGCTGAGCTCCATTGTGTGGCACGGTTCGCTGTATTGCGCTCATCGTTCGAAGTATGTCACACCACGATCAGGGAGTACTATTATCTTGAGTATCAAATGCCAAATCCTTTGTTAGGATATTCTGAAGATCAGGCATCATCTGCACTACCTCCCGTTGCCATGGCCAATCCAAATGACCATCGACATTTCGGCAAGCCCAATTCGCAAGATAATCAGCCGCCTGGTTGCCTTGCTATCTCACATGCACATGTATGACATAATCAATTTGCTTGATTTGTTGTTGGATTTCTTGTATCAATCATGCTATCCACCAGCTCCTTGTAATCGACTCCCAGTTCATGCCTTGAAGGATTTTTTTAAGAATTCCAGTAACCATTGCAAAGTCACCTTCAATTTCCAGCCTATTATAATGTTCCCTCTTAGCAATGACTAATCCAAGTTTTACCACTTCTATTTTCGCTTCGTTATTTGTAGAGTGCCCTAGGTCGATAGCAAAAATATGAAGAGTTGTCCCTGTACAATCATGAAATAATCCCATGGCACCTGCCTGTCCAGGATTCCCCTTGGACGCGCCATCATAATTCAGTTTAAGAAATCTAGATTGTGGTCTATCAAAAGTATTTATTACGTGATAGGGTAACGACACTTGTTTCCAGGAGGAGGGTGCAACCATCTCTTCTTTCAGATTTAACTGTTGAAGAATTCTACGTTCCTGTGCCTAGACCACTCAATCTTCATGATCCCATTTTTCAACCAGAATTTTTTCATGGATTCCTTGCTTAGTGAGGTTCTAGATATCTTCAATATTAAGTTTGCAGTCTTGAAAGATCCTTCGATTTCATTCTTTCTATTGTGACCAGAGTAGAAATCCTACTACAAGCGCCCATGCTCTGTTCACCACAGGGATTTTGAATCCACCTTTCCTCCAGTTTGCAATTGTTTGGATCAGACTATTATCATTTCGATCATTTTTTTGGAATAATCTATGAAGGTTTAACCACATCTGGTTCATCACTGGACAATTATTCAACAAATTTTCCATTGTTTCTGTAGATGCTTCACACATAACACACTTAGATGGCCCATGCATTCCCCTTTTCTGGAGTTGGTCCCATGTGAGGATCCTCCCATGCCCCACCAACCATAAGAAATTCTCTATTTTCAGCCAATGCTTAGTAGCCAAAATCTTCTTCCACAACCGATTAGCCGGGAGGTCTAGTTGATAGGCTTCCTGAATTGAGAACATTCCCCTCGACCTGTAACCCCATCACAGAATATCAGTACCCTCCTGTATAGGGATCTTCCTAGTCCAGAGTTCTTTTGTGAAATTTTCCCATTGCTGTGTTTCTGGAGCCTGTTGCCAATGACCCTTTTGTTTCCATCTCCTCCAAAAGGGGTCATTCTGGTCATCCCAATAGTGTTGAACTTCTGCACTTTGAGGGTTTCAAGTAAACAGAAAAATTTCTGCCAAATCTAATCTGGTAAACATCTTCTCCCGTTGTTGCCATGAGTCCTCCCAAAAGCCTGTGTGATTACCATCTCTAACCTCCCAGAAACTGTGGATCCTTATCAAATTTTTGTTGGCAGATGATAGGTTCCATATCCCCGAACCTTTTTCAATATGAAGGCAATTAAGCTGCTCCTTAACCATTGGGGGCATATGGTACTTCCTAGCCCAAATAGTCTTCCATAACGCTACTTTTCCTTGAAGCCACCTTTACCGTAACTTAGATCCCATGACCTTATTAAGAATATAAGGGTCCCGTAGACCGAGCCCCCCCTTCGGTTTAGGTAAAGTGAGCTTATCCCAAGATAACAAAGCCCATTTTCTCTTTTCCTGGGCACCTTGCCATAAAAATTTCTTATACATACTGACTAAATCATCACAGGTTTTTTAGGGAAAGCCATACCCGAAAACTGATAGATAGGAAGGGCTTGAAGGAAGGATAACCCGACTAGGCAATTTTAAGGCTCTAAAGGACTAGTTGAGCATAAATTTCTGAATTATAGTCAACAGAGCTTTCCAGCTACCGGATCTGACCACATTTTCAGACAAAGGCATCCCAAGATATTTTGAGGAGAATACTCCCAAAGTAAAACCAAGAGTTCTGGTGAGAAAACGTTTAGATTGAGGGGCCATATTAAAAAAGAAAACATTTGATTTTCCTTTGTTAATCATCATTCTTGAAGCCTGCATAAAGATATTTAAAATGTCCAAAATCGCTTTACATTCTCTAAGGGTAGCTTGGCAAAACAACATAATTTCATCAACAAACTGTTGATGCGACAATGTCAAATGAGGGCCCCATAAGTTGAGACCTTTAACCACTCCAGTCTGAACTTTCTATTTAATAAGTCTGCCCAATCCCTCAACTTCTAAGATGAAAAGGAAGGGTGATAGGGGATCACCCTGTCGAATACCTCGAGAAGCAGTACAGGATCTTGAAGGAGAGCCATTTAATAAAATAGAGAAGTGTTCAGAGGTGATTGTTGACACAACCCATTTAACCCACTGATCATCAAAGCCAAAAGACAGTAAGATTTGCCTAAGATAATTCCAGTTAAGACTATCATAAGCTTTTTCCAGGTCTAGCTTAATCATCATACCTTTAGCTTTAAGTTGCCGGAGAGAATGAATAGCCTCTTGAGCAGTGATAATAACATCTAGAATTTGTCTACCTTTTACAAACCCTGTTTGTTTAGGTGAGATGAGAGATGGCAGAATAGGTTTCAAACGATTCACTATAATTGTGGATAGGATTTTATAGATGACATTGCATAATGCAATTAGGCGAAAACCCAAAGGGGTATCACATTTATTCGTTTTAGGGATCAATGTGAGGAAGGTAGGGTTTAAACCTAGGAATACCTGACGGAAGTGGCGAGATTCCTCAGCTATATCAACAATCTCTTGACCCAAGAAGTGCCAGGACACTTGATAAAATTCTATTGTAAAGCCATCAGGTCATGGTGCTTTATTTCGAGGCATTTCCTTAAACAATATCTTCTACTTCAGCCATAGTAATTTCCCGGAGTAGGGCTAAGTTTTGGTCTCTAGTTACCAACTGAGGGATGACATCAGTTAACTGAGCAATAGCAGTAGTCTGATTCTGATTAGGTTCCGAAAGAATACCTGAGAAATGGTTGACAAGTTCGTGTTCCATATCTTCATGTTCAACCATCCCATTTCCATCCGTTGTTTTCAGAGAAAAAATCCGATTATGTTGCCTATGCTGAATCATAGCTTTGTGGAAAAAAATTGTATTTTTTTTCCTTCCCGGAGCCAATGGATCTGAGATTTTTGTTTCCATAACATCTCCTCTTGGATTCCTCGTTCCTCGATTTGACTAAGGACCCACCCCTCTTCTTTAATAAGGTCCTCTGTCCATCCTGTTAGAATCATTTGATGTTGAATTTGGTGCATATGACCCTCAAGTTTATGCTTCTCTTTATGAATATTGCCAGATTCCGTTTTATTCCATTTTTTTAATTTTTGCTTTAATTCTTTTAGCTTCAATTGGAATGTGTGCATGCGGTTTCGACCTATCAACCTGCTCTCCCCCCACCAACCACGAACTTTTTGTATGAAGGAGGCGTCACGAAGCCAAAATGATCCTTCAAAATGAAAAGGTCGTTTCATCTGTTGTTTTTTTACATTCACCTCCAGACGAATAGGCCAATGATCCGAACCAAGGCAGGGCATGATATATGCTTCATAGAAGATATCCAAACTCACAAAATCTTTAGACACTAAAAAGCGGTCAAGACGAGAAGCAATTTGGTGTATTCCCCCTCGTCGATTATTCCAAGTGAATTTTCCTTTAGTAGTCTGAACATACACCAAGTTTGTATCCGTTATGAGGTTGGTAAAATCCTACATCTCCTAAAGATATCTACCAGTACCACCTTTTCTTTCATCTAAGCTTGCTATCATATTATAATCTCCTCCTACTATCCAATACTTATCAGGGTTAATAATGTTAAGATTTCTAAAGTCTCTAAAGAAATCTTGCTTATCTCCTGGAACAGTAGGGCCATACACTGAAGAAACAGAGAACCACTCCTTAGTGCCAACCTGCCTAAACCTACCAGTTATAATTCTTATCTTGCACATATAGTGCGCCACACTTCATCAGCTTACGAATCCCGGATTGATAAATTAATGTAGCAATTTAGGACACACTAAATTGACCAAACAGGGGGTCAAGTGAATAATATTCTAGGCTAAAATGGAAAAAAGGAGCTAAACTAAAGTGAAGAGGTGACCTACAACGTTGCTACATGATGTCCATAAGTGCTACAGGAAACATGTTGAGAGGGTTTTAAGGGCACGAAGGAGGTACAAGGAAGGTGTGGAAAGGTGAGAGAAGGTGGAATGAGGTGAGGGAGAGGTGGCCAACACCTCCAACCAACTCAAAACCCTTGCGAGATCTGTTTTTCACTTGGAAGGCTGCTCATAGTGGTGGTGAAGGTAGTTTCACAAAATAGGGTTTTGGTGGAAGATTTGGATGTTGGAGAGAACGAGGATGAATGAGAGGAAAAGGATCCTTTCTCTATAGCTTTAGACAACCCTATTATCACTACACACATTCATGCATTGATTATTGACAAACTAACATGTTAACAAGTGGAAAAATATGAGATGAATGGAAAACCCTACTTAATCTATGCTAAAAAATGATCTAAGCACCAATCCAACTTCTAAATTGCAATAAGAATACTATGAACATGATAATCACACTATCTAACTTTCCAAAAAATCATAAAAAAACTACTTTTGATAGGTGGGTGGAGATTCTTCTCCTCAAGCTCCCATGAGAGAGGTGAGAAAGAGAGGCTACAAGCACAATTTTAATGGATTTTTGTTGCTACTTGTTACACTAAAAACTATCACCTTGACATTCTGCTGATTGTATGAGCTCATTAACACTCATACATGCCTCCTCTGCAAGTCTTACAACCTTTTTTCCTCATTCCAAGCCTTAAAACTAGAGGAAAAACCCTAAAAATCTCTGAAACTCAGGGTATGCAGGTAACATGAAGCCTGCTTGCGTTCCTGGCTTGGGTACGCAGGTAATACACTGATTACCTGCGTTCCAGAATGAATTTTTCCCTTGTAATGCCTGCGTACCCCCTCCAAAGTCAAAAAAGTGAGAAACTAAAGTGAAAAAGTTGAATTTTGGTCAATTCTAGAAGGTTCTAGATGAGATTTTTTGGGGATGAGTATGCTTTAGTAAGTTTCATGCATCCCTCACCTTAAAGAACTAATCCCTTGATGTGAGGAGCCTATCCCTTTGAAGGAGGATTCTATCCCTTCAAAGGTGTAACCCTAACCTCCTCATCTGCTCTATAAAAGGAGGCATTGGGTAGCCTCAAAGGGATTTCAAGATTTATGTTTGATTGAGTTGAAGTGCTGTTGATATTTAGATTTCTTTCTGTTGAGCTTTTGAGAGGAAAGATCACATACCTCTATGTGCTCCTGGAGGAAGAGTGCAAGACTTATCAAAGTAGAGGAGACTCCTGCTTCGGACCCTGGGAAGGCCTGTTTAACATCAAGGCTAAGGTTGTAAGGTTCTTCTGTTATTTTAAGATTAATACAATCAAGTTTTGTTTTTCTCAATAAATTGTCATTCGATTGTTTATTTCAATAAGATGTCGTTTGATCGTTTATTTCATAGATTCATTGATCACTATGAAAGGTATGTTTTATAATTATTTGTTATACAGGTGCTATTTAATATTTGCTTGTTTGTGATTGCAGGTCAACAAAAGACGACACTTTGTTGCGATGAAATACGACACCTCTTGTGACGAAAGAACTCTTGTTGCGACGGAAGGTTTATTGTTGCGATGAAAGAACTCTTGTTGCGACGGAAGAACTCTTGTTGCGACGGAAGGATTTTGATGCGACGGAAGCACTACGATCGCAAATAAGCATTTGGATCTAAGGTAGGATCGACACCTTCATAGCATTTATTTGTAAAACAAATATATTTAAAGAAAGACAAACTTAGTTGTTCGTTTGTTGCTAGATTGTCTTCTTACACTAGGGAGATCGACCTTGTCCGCAAGATCGATTTATCCGGCCAACAAATTGGCGACTCCGCTGGGGAAAGATTCTTGTTTTGATTTTCCTTTGTTTTGATTTGAGAAAATGCTTTTTTCTGATTTTTGATTGATTTGTACGGGCTTGGGTAACTTAGATTTACTTTGCTTTCAAAGTTTTGAAGTATTTTTTGTTTTTCTTGAACTTTTCTAGGGACCGCACATTGTTGCAAACCCTGTTAAAAGTCTTGAGAAACTTAGATTTCTTCTTTCAGTTTAGTTTATATTTGATTTAGGATTCTTAGTGTCTGCCCAAATATGTATGTGTTTTCTGTCGAAAATCTCTTGTGAATGAATTTCTTTCAGCAAATTTTTCATCTCATCAATCTCCGTTAAGTTAATTGGGTGTTTTGAGTCTCTTTTTGAGAAATTATTAATTTGATTTCCTTTGGTCATTACTTGGAGGTTTGTCTCAATATTTTCACAATTTTGCATCTTTTTGCTTTTGTTTTTGCAAAAAAATTCCCCCCTCATTTGCCGGGGGGGGCTAAATTGTGTATGAGTGTTAATCGCCTTTGAGTGTTTTTATTTTTTGATCTTTGGAACTCTCACCCAATTTTCTTGACTTGCACTTGATTGGTTCTTATATTACATTAGAATCATCTTGTGTTTGAGAATTCTCTTGCATAGATCACATTTGCATAATTAGAATTCTCATTTTCAGAATATGAATGAAAAATGTGCATAGATTAAATTTGCATACTTTTCAAGTGAATTGTGCATAGATTACAATTGCATAGTTTACATTCTGAAAAATCAATCATAGATTTAGATCAGTTTTCTTTGATTTGAATTTAGATGTTTTTATGCTTGTTTTAAAAAACACAAAAATAAAAAATTGTTTTGGAATTGATTTGCATTAGTTTTTCTTGATGAAATTAGTGCAATAGAGAATTTGTAATATTTTCTCTTAGTGATCAATTTTTTTTCATTGTTGGAAGTGAATGGAAACTCTCTCCTTAATTTAGTTAGGATTCATCGAATTGAAAATATTACATTATCATATTCGATTGCATTCAGTTTTGGGTCGGGTCATAACACCATTGGTTTCATATTCATTTACCATTTTGAGTAATAACAGCCTAAATAACACAACGCTTAATTAAAATTCATCTAGTATTTTTTACATTTTTGGGGCTCTTTCCACCAATATAGCTTAGGATTAGTGCTTTGGAATAGGTTTTAGTTAACTTTCCAAAGCAACTAAAACAAACAAGTAGATAAATCTTGCGGTAGGAAATAAATCCAATTGTAACTGGTACATTCTGGGAAGCTTCTTTTAAAGGAGTTAATCACGAGATCATGTCTGAACCTTTGAGAGAATCAATTCTGTTTCATTGGGAAAGATAGAATATCTGCGCGCATTACAAATGGTAAACCTCGAATTAACCATTGTCGAGGAGCCTGGGGTCACTTGTTGGTAAACCTCGGATTGACCATGTCGAGGAGCCTTCAAGGGGATTGAGCTTTGTTACTCTGCCTTTGCGCGTGGAATCGGATCGTAGACTATTCCCCCACTTGTATTTGTTACTGTTGGTAACCTTATTGTCCATAAACTTAAGATTATTTCCTAAGGTGACGGTGAAGGAAAGATCTCACTGTACCTGGAGCAGACGTCGACTAGACTCACTTGGACTCTCTAGGGGGTTATATTCACTAGAGATGGTTTTGTGAAGAAACTTGTGCCAGTGTATTTCATTAAGCAGGTTTTTGGGGTAACTGTTCCAACTGCCATTTCTGCATTAAAATTCTACGATGTTGGATTTCATCACCAACTAGTGTTTTTAGTGCGGGAATCTATTGTTTGTGTGTGGTTTGACTCCTAGATTTGATAGTGCATGTTAATTTGTTTGTTTTTAATTTTAGAGACCATAGGTGTGAATTGTGAATTTTAATTGTTAGGTGTGAATTTTGAATTGTAAATTTTAGTTTTAAATTGTTAATAAAATTCACCGAAGTTGAATATAATGGCAACTATTCCGGAATTTACCAACCAAGGAACCCCTCTTAATGAGAATCCTAGTACTTTTCCTTTCTTTGGAAATGTTGGTCCTCCTTATATGGCTACTTTTTCATTACCTGGATTTACAATAGGTTTACTGATATGGTTATTTTCAACTTCGTTGGCCCCGAATACTCTAATTGTTCCACCTCAACCGGATGCTTCACCTCAACAGAGTTCACCATCTCAACATCACCAACCTTATGTTGACCCTTAACCTTCTTCGCCTAATATTTCTTCCTCCATTTCTTCCTCTTCGCTTGGTAAAATCCTTGACGCTAGTAAGCAGGTGGCTAAGAAGAAGAAGAAAGGGAAGAAGAAGAAGAAGAAGAAGAAGCAAGATAAGAAAGAAGTCAACCGACCAACCATGGCTGTAAGTGTTAGTTGTGTTGAGGAAACCTCCAACATGCATCGTAAACCAAAATACCCTTGCAGGAGTTGTAAGGGTGACCACTTCCTTATCAATTGTCCCGGTATTCCAAAGGTCTTGGAAGTATGGTCAGAAAAATCTCATCGACTTTCCGTTGATCCATCAATCAGTGATAGTCAGGTTCCTAGGAAAAAGGGTAAAGTTAGGTTTCCTTGTAAGTTATGCAAAGGGATTCATCAAACTCACATTTTCCCTCACATGGATGAAGCCTCAAAATTATTGGAAAACCTTACTGTTCCACAACAAGAATTTACAACTGGTTATCGTAAACTTTCTCCCAACCTACCGTCAACTGACGGAGTGATTGATCTAATTTAAAGTATAGTCGATCCCACTCTTCCATTGGAGAGTGAAACTCATATCATTCAGGTTGATGATCCATTAGTTCATCAAGTGGTCCATTCGATTTCACATTCGGTCGATCCCATTCTCCTTGTAGAGAGTGAACTTCATACCGCTCAGGTTCTTATTGTTACATCAGATTCTTCTACGCTAGGGGGCATTTCACCTGTTTCTACAGAACCCCCTCCAAGTACTGAGGTATTTTCCTTTGATTGGAATAGACTGAAAAAACCTCGTCTTCCTTCCTCCATACCTTTCCAAATCATTATGAAGTTTTGTGGTAGGGACATACACCACACACAGGTAGATGAAGGTGCTTCTCTTAGTATTTTATCCTCAACTTCTTGGAAATATTTGGGTTCCCCTCAGCTTGTGCCTATTACGCAGAATCTGAAAGCTTTTAACAGAACCATTAGTGAACCTTTAGGGATCCTTCCTAAGTTTTCTATTACTTTGGAAGCTGAAACTGTCTGTATTGATCTTATGGTAGTTCGAGGCCCCTTGGATTTCAATTTACTCCTTGGGAGAGGCTATGTCTATGCAATGAAAGCTATTGTATCGACACTCTTTTGTGTGATTTCTTTCCCTCACAATGGAAATATTGTGACTGTAGACCAACTTTCGTTCCCTAGTCTTGATTCTACTACCAATAATATGACACCCCTAAATTTTCTTGATTCTAAAGTGGTATCTACCCCGCCACAGGTTAATTATGTGGAAACTAGTCCCATGTTTTCAATTACCAATGTAATTGAGGCTCTCACTGTTTTCTCGTCTTCCTTTGACTTAGATCTGGTAATTGACATGGAAAACTCTATGGAATTATTTAAACGTGATGTTCTTATCCCTTTTGAGTCCCTTGACATGTGTTCCTTCCAGAGTACTATTCTTCCTTCTGATGAAGACCTCTTGGAAGCCATGATCAAGGTGTGTCCATTGACATGTGTTTCTTCCAGTTGGAAGCCATGATCAAGTGTCCTAGGAAAGTTCCTTTTAATGTGTCAACCTCGTAAAAAAATGAATCAGTGAGTATGAGGAGAGTTCTTGTTACTGTGTCAACCTCGTTATAAAATGAAACATGTTGTGCCGAGGATAGTTCCTTTTACTGTGTCAACCTCATTAAAAAATGAATCAGTGAGTGTGAGGATAGTTCCTTTTATTGTGTCAACCTCGTTAAAAAATGAATCAGTGAGCCGAGCATTGTTCCTTTTACTGTGTCAACCTCGTTAAAAAATGAATCAGTGAGTGTGAGGAAAGTTCCTTTTACTGTGTCAACCTCATTAAAAAATGAATCTGTTAGTTCAGAGCATAGTTCCTTTTCTTGTGTCAAACTCGTTTAAAAAATGAAACAAGCTTCCAAGAGGAAAGTTCTTTTCCTGTGTCAACCTCATTAAAAAATGAATTAGGTATGAGGACAATTCTTTTCCTGTGTCAACCTCATTAAAAAATAAATCAGGTATGAGGACAGTTCTTTTCCTGTGTCAACCTCGTTAAAAAATGAATCAGTTGGTCAGAGGATAGTTCCTGTTACTGAGTCAACCTCGTTAAAAAATGAATCAGGTATGAGGACAGTTCTTTTCCTGTGTCAACCTCATTAAAAAATGAATCAGTAGGTATATTGTAGAGAGTAGATTAATAGATTAGAAATAAGTAGTTTCTGAGGATGGTTCCTATTACTGAGTCAACCTCGTAAAAAAATGAGTCAGGTATGAGGAAAGTTCCTTTGACTGTGTCAACCTCGTTAAAAAATGAAACACGTTGCCATGAGCATAGTTCTTTTCCTATGTCAAGCTCGTTAAAAAATGAAACAAATCCTCCCCTAATTGAGTCGAGTCTTTGACTAGATCTCGTAAATGTTAAGTCACATATTTAGGTTAGTTATTTCAGCTTTTGCATAATTTTCTTATAGTTTTAGGTCGGGTCTTTCATATGATCTCGTAAATGAACCTTCATTCCATCCAACTATTAATTACCAGTGTTAGCGCTCGATTCTTCCATAGGCTAAAGAAGGCAAAACTCGAGGCAACATCAAACCAACCTTAGCCTCGTAGCTAGCCCTACGAGGACAGGAGAGGGCTCTCTCCGGGTTAAACTCAGCGAAAGATCTTCAAAGGGGCTGAGATAACCAATAGTAAATGGTGATCTTAGGCTAGTAAACTGATATGAAAGGGTTTTTTGATAAATGATGGGGTTTTCTGGGCTGCATGGAATTAAGAACAGCATGAGCAGAGTTTTAATCAAAGGCTCAGATTATTCTATAAGGCAAGGTAGGAGTGAAGTTTAACCATTGATTCGAATTTAAATGGGATGTAAAAGATCAAGTAAGAAAGTCAAAGGTTAATTTAAAGGCCGGAATCCCTTCTGCACAGTAAGAAAATACACACAAATACGTACGCCGAAGGTGTGAAAGCAAATAAATTGGATTATGCCTATCTTAATGCAAAAGCATTCAAGGAAATGATTATGAATGAAATGAAAATTACGAGATTACATATGAAACAATAGAAGAAACATAAGCTAAACTTCAAACCACAGGAATCTTATAAATCAGAGCTGACCATTTAATTACTCCTCTGTCAAACTGTACAATAGAGCTCTCTGTTTTCCTCCACGCACCTCTCAGAACTCCCCCAAAGTACAAAGTATTGCTTAAATACAAATTACATGCTCTAAGCCAGGCATTAGCTTCTAGAACATAAAACTAACTTTCTAGGAATTAAACTAATTGTATTCAAAAAGGAAACTAACCTGACTGACAAAGTATTCATTTATAGGTTACTGGTAAAGTCTTTGAATAGAACTTACAGTCGCCATTGAATGTATCACAGACTGCTGCCTAATTTCCTTTACAAATGATGCCAACATATATACTATTCTGGAGAAGACCACTAAGGATCATTATTAAATAAACCTCAATCCCCAAGAAGTCAAATTGCCTGCTCTAAGATTAGTCACAACGCTTCCCTGACCTGTTGATAACCAAAAATAGTGAAACTGTAGGTGCAACTCCTTTAAATCGCAACTGAAAATAAAAATAGGCCTCAAGTCCTATTTTTCTGCTTATGACCGATGTCTTCGTTCTAATTTTGTCTTTGACCTTGGCATTTACATTCGATATTTGAATAAAAATTTACTTTTTAACAAAATGCCCTTTAAACTCTGCTTTTGATTACAAAAATGAACAATCCAGCTGTCAATTTCGCTTTCAATTTCCCCTTATGAAGACGCTCTGCATTTCACCTTGAGATCTCCAGCGCAATTCATTTCTTCTTGCAATAGCTAATCTAAATAAAATCCACATTTCAAGCGCTGCTTTCAGGTTGTGAGTCATGAGTTACCATTAGTGAATTGTGTGCACCCACATTTCGATGAATTCACATAGTGTTCAACATTAACACACCGGAGCCATTGTTTAACTTTGTCTCGACTCGCACGTTGGTGTGCCCTTTCTACAACGATTTACCTGTCTCTCATGCACCAAGATCCTTCGGGTGATCCAACAAGTGGCATACATAGCGCATTCACTTGCCAGGGTTCGAAAGAATTGCATATGCTGTCTTTTCAGCATTTGAAATGCATCTTCACGGTGATAAGACCCTAATATTTTGGTCGACAGACTGAGTCCCATTTCATTTGTTTCTTCGTGCATGTTTGGAACAAATATAGCTGACTTGATCGGCACTTTTGGAATGAGATTAATAATGATGGTCAGAGTTTTTTAAAGTACTGCTCAAAAGGAATCATTCAACTGCGAAGTCAATATAATTCTGAATAAATGATGCTGTCTGTTCCACAATAGACTCAGTCTCTGCCATGATAATTATAAGATGAAGAAAATCTACCAGTTTAAATATCCACACATCCATTGTGATAACTCTGAGTATATTGCAGAAAAGTCAACTGTTCGAGACATATACAAGGTGCTTTCCTGTAAGAGAGAATCGCATTCATGCCTCTTGTTTGAGATAGTGGGACAGTCTTGTAAGGTATACCTGTAAAACAAATTCTCAACCACAAAAAGACGCAATTTCTTTGACTGATTGTTCCATACATTGTCCTTAAGTGCGCAGTATACTTCAGGATGCGTTTTGAGCAGTGTCTTTCTGTTTGCCGATCGACTGAAGCTATTCCATTTGTCACACATATCACAACAGATCCAAAACTCATCAGAGGCATAATTGTCACCACAAGCATAATAAAAATCTACTGCACAATGATCAAAACCTGTTTGCAATTCGTTGGAGTCGTTTTGGATGAAGACTGGGCGCCAAACACAATTTCCTGAGTTCTGTCTTCAAGTGGGTCGCATCCCCCTCAAGTGGGTCGCATGCCCTCCAGACCCTGTCAACACTTCTCCAAAACACGATTTTGGCCTCCAAACACTGCAATTCGACTTCTATGCTGTGGATTTTAGCAAATGAACTTGATTTCCATTATTTATACATGAGAGAAATATTCTTCCACATCAGATTTGATTTTTTGAATTTGTTTGATAGCCCACACTATAATGTTTTTGGAATTTTGTCCTTTGGTCCTTTTTCTCTTTGGCTTTTCTGAATTTTTGAACTGAAATGCTTGTTGTCTTTTGCAGAGATGCTTGAAGCTGGTGCCACTGAAGAACTGTAAAATTTGAAATATTTTGACCACTTACCTATTTATTACCAAAACATATTTGATGATTTCTTCTTCAAAACAGGGTTTTGAAGAAGAATCAATTTCTCATTGATGACATTCCTGATATAAACAGCTACTGGTCCTTCTCCTAGCCTGCAAGTGTTATTGAAACATTCTGAGAACAAGCTTTGCAAACATCTAAGTAGCAGTGGGTGAAAGCTGATTGGCATTGGCCTGTATATTGAACTGAGACTTTGACAATTACCTGTCTGCATTTGACTCTGATAGAGGTTAGACAAGACGGAGTCTAACATTGGCTCCAATGGGGATGGCAGCTGCTGCTTCTTGGAGGTGCCAAGAACCGCAGAGCTTTGGGAGAGCAGACAATGCCTCCATCCATTGGGCGATGGAATCATTATTCTGACAAACAAACTAAAGACTGATAACTCAACTGGAAAATCGACTCAAACTGACTTGATGCAAACTGAAATGAGTGAATTAAAACAAAAACTTTCTGAAAAGGGCAGTAGTCCATCAAGCTTTAACATCATGATGGCAACCGCCCGCATACTGATGTGATATATACAATCATGTATAATGGGCCTTCCAATGCAACCAATCCAGCAGATGGCTACACCTCAAATTTCTGCTCTTACTCTCTTCAAGTAGGCAGAATGATAAACCTGTAGGCAACTCAACACAATCACTGAAACCAAAGCTCATGACAATAAACCAGGCAACATTTATCCTTTCTAATGCTTGCAGAAGAATGCTGAAGGGATCTTGAAAATCCTGAAGCACTGGCTTATCTGGAGATCTAGCTGCAAAAATACTAGTATTCACCTCACTCTGATCTGAAAGGACAATTGATTTCTGAGGGATAGAGATGCACAAATCTGCCATTTGAGTGTTAGCTGTAGGTTCCTTGACCATGAGAAATTCTGGCATATACTCTTCAATTTCATGATCTAGGTCATTCTTAAACAAAAAACAATCTTCAAGGTTATTAAACATGACAGCCTTATCATCTTTGTGAAGGAAAAAATTATCTGATTGCTGATCTACACAACTGATTACAAGACAATCATCTTTTTCAAAAGAGGAAGAGGTTTCACCAACACTTTCTGTGTACTGCAAATCTGCTGTAGCTTCGGCTGAAACAGGACATTTCAAAAGCTGATCTATCTCATCTTCAGACAAAGGAGACAATGATTTTTGTTTTCTTCTGCTTAAACAGTAGTTATCTTCATATGATAGGGCTTTCAAACTATCATTCATTACTGAGTTATTGAAAGGAGATTTATCACTTACTTGCACAAAGATCTCATTCTGATTTTCATGAACTGACTGAATCACCTCTTCATGAAGGCTGTGTTCTAATGATGAGCTGACAGTATGACTGAGAACACTTGGATCCATTACTGTGTCTTCTGCATCCCAGATGATTTCAACAGCAGAGTTCTCCTTGATGGGCTTCAGCACAAGATATGCTTGGTCATCCTGATCTGAATCTGAATCTGAAGTAGCTGTCTGGACATTATCACAATCTGCAATTGGAACTGGACTTACTTGCATGCTGCTGTCTTCCGTGGGCAGATCTGAAATGACATTCCGCCTTTCATCATTTTCAGCCATATGGCCATCAACCTGCTGCAAAGTCTCCTGAGCACCTTGATAGGTATCCTTTAGGTTCTCTTCATGTTGCTGAAATGGATTCTCATATAGAGCCTCCATGATTTCATCATTCATGAAATTATCATCTTAATAATATTTCTCCAGCCTTTCAATAAAAGAATAAGCATGTTTGCAACAGTCATGAACTAAATTTAATGATGGATAAGATACTTGATATCTTTCAATGAACAGGGCATGAAAATCCTTTAAACAATAAATACAGGCCAGCGGCAAATTTTCATACCAAGATTGGGCTTCACCTTCCAGAGTGGCCAGGAATATCTTCATCAAGAAATCTTCAGGAAAATCCACCTTCAACTTGCGAATATGCATGTGAAATCTAACTAGATGTAAAGCATCATCTTTCTTACCATCATCGTTAAACATAGGCAGATTCCTTGACCAATCTACCTTGGGCATCTTATTTGGAAAACCTGAGATGTGATCTCGGCTCATGGGAGCATATCTTCTTGCAATCCGGTCCGTCAGCAGTGAGGTCGCCATGAAGCATTGATTTCTGGATTTGTTCAGTGAATTAAGTCGCCAGGTGAATGATTTCAGCCTTGCGATGTCTGACCGTTGTTCACCATCAACGATCAGATCTGAACTTGATACATGTACTGGGGCAATTTACAAGTTAAATACTACGATTACAAGTTATACCGGAGATCGACTCAAGCAGCGTTTATCTACTTCGCTGATGCATAGCAACAGCGTTTCGAAGGCTACCTGGCGTGACTTCAGACTCCGTCTATAACAAGCAAATGTTTTGAGTTTCTCCCCAGTATGGTCGCCACTATGTTAGCGCTCGATTCTGCCACAGGCTGAAGAAGGAAAAACTCGAGGCAACATCAAACCAACCTTAGCCTCGTAGCTAGCCCTACGAGGACAGGAGAGGGCTCTCTCCAGGTTAAACTCAACGAAAGATCTTCAAAGGGGCTGATATAACCGATAGTAAATGCTGATCTTAGGCTAGTAAACTGATATGAAAGGGTTTTTTGATAAATGATGGGGTTTTCTGGGCTGCATGGAATTAAGAACAGCATGAGCAGAGTTTTAATCAAAGGCTCAGATTATTCTATAAGGCAAGGTAGGAGTGAAGTTTAACCATTAATCTGAATTTAAATGGGATGTAAAGACTGCTTAAGAAAGCTAAAAGGGGCATTTAACAATGAATCCCTTTCAGACAGAAGAAAATACACAAATACTGACGCTCCTTCAAGGCAGAGCAAATAAATTGAATTCTGCCTATCTTACTGCAAAAGCATTCAGTGAAATGATTATGAATGAAATGAAAAACATTACGAGATTACATATGAAACAGTAAAGAAAACATAAGCTAAACTTCAAACCACAGGAATCTTATAAATCAGAGCTGACCATTTAATTACTCCTCTGTCAAACTGTACAATAGAGCTCTCTGTTTTTCTCCTACACTAGCTCTCAGAACTCTTCTCTCCCCAAAGTACAAAGTATTGCTTAAATACAAATCACATGCTCAAGCTGTTACTAGCTTCTAGGAGCAGAAAACTAACTTCTAGGAATTAAAACTAATTAAAATTCCAAAAAATAAACCAAATCTGGATCAGATTGCAAAATGTCTCGATTTGTGAAGGTTGCTGGTAAAATCTCTTTTGAAATAGGAATCCTCAAAGCTGCCATTTGTCATAGACTGCCACCTGCTTTCAGAATTCTCTCCTTTACAAATGATTTTTCAACACATATACTATCTGTGGGATAACAGATCCACTAAGGGATCATTATTAACAAAACCCAAACCTGCAAAGTCAAACAGCTGTTCTGAAGACAACACAACGCTCCCCTTGAATCTGTTGATGACCAAAAAATAGTGAAATTTGTAGGTGCAACTCCTTTAAATCGCAACTGAAAATAAAAATAGGCCTCAAGTCCTATTTTTCTGCTTATGACCGATGTCTTCGTTCTAATTTTGTCTTTGACCTTGGCATTTACATTCGATATTTGAATAAAAATTTACTTTTTAACAAAATGCCCTTTTAACTCTGCTTTTGATTACAAAAATGAACAATCCAGCTGGCAATTTCGCTTTCAATTTCCCCTTATGAAGACGCTCTGCATTTCACCTTGAGATCTCCAGCGCAATTCATTTCTTCTTACAATAGCTAATCTAAATAACATCCACATTTCAAGCGCTGCTTTCAGGTTGTGAGTCATGAGTTACCATTGGTGAATTGTGTGCACCCACATTTCGATGAATTCACATAGTGTTCAACATTAACACACCGGAGCCATTGTTTAACTTTGTCTCGACTCGCACGTTGGTGTGCCCTTTCTACAACGATTTACCTGTCTCTCATGCACCAAGATCCTTCGGGTGATCCAACAAGTGGCATACATAGCGCATTCACTTGCCAGGGTTCGAAAGAATTGCATATGCTGTCTTTTCAGCATTTGAAATGCATCTTCACGGTGATAAGACCCTAATATTTTGGTCGACAGACTGAGTCCCATTTCATTCGTTTCTTCGTGCATGTTTGGAACAAATATAGCTGACTTGATCGACACTTTTGGAATGGGATTGATAATGATGGTCAGATTTTTTTAAAGTGCTGCTCAAAAGGAATCATTCAACTGCGAAGTCAATGTAATTCTGAATAAATGATGCTGTATGTTCCACAATAGACCCAGTCTCTGCCATGATAATTATAAGATGAAGAAAATCTACCAGTTTAAATATCCACACATCCATTGTGATAACTCTGAGTATATTGCAAAAAAGTCAACTGTTCGAGACATATACAAGGTGCCTCCCTGTAAGAGAGAATCGCATTCATGCCTCTTGTTTGAGACAGCGGGACAGCCTGGTAAGGTATACCTGTAAAACAATTTCTCAACCACAAAAAGACGCAATTTCTTTGACTGATTGTTCCATACATTGTCCTTAAGTGCGCAGTATATTTCAGGATGCGTTTTGCACAGGTATCTTTCTGTTTGCCGATCGACTGAAGCTATTCCATTTGTCACACATATCACAACAGATCCAAAACTCATCAGAGGCATAATTGTCATCACAAGCATAATAAAAATCTACTGCACAATGATCAAAACCTGTTTGCAATTCGTTGGAGTCGTTTTGGATGAAGACTGGGCGCCAAACGCAATTTCCTGAGTTCTGTCTTCAAGTGGGTCGCATCCCCCTCAAGTGGGTCGCATGCCCTCCAGACCCTGTCAACACTTCTCCAAAACACGATTTTGGCCTCCAAAGACTGCAATTCGACTTCTATGCTGTGGATTTTAGCAAATGAACTTGATTTCCATTATTTATACATGAGAGAAATATCCTTCCACATCAGATTTGATTTTTTGAATTTGTTTGATAGCCCACACTATAATGTTTTTGGCATTTTGTCCTTTGGTCCTTTTTCTCTTTGGCTTTTCTGAATTTTTGAACTGAAATGCTTGTTGTCTTTTGCAGGGATGCTTGAAGCTGGTGCCACTGAAGAACTGTAAAATTTGAAATATTTTGACCACTTACCTATTTATTACCAAAACATATTTGATGATTTCTTCTTCAAAACAGGGTTTTGAAGAAGAATCAATTTCTCATTGATGACATTCCTGATATAAACAACTACTGATCCTTCTCCTAGCCTGCAAGTGTTATTGAAACATTCTGAAAACAAGCTTTGCAAACATCTAAGTAGCAGTGGGTGAAAGCTGATTGGCATTGGCCTGTATATTGAACTGGTGACTTCGAGCAATTATCTCGTTCAGATTTCCGACTCGATAGAGTTAGACAAGACGAGTCTACCAACCAAATAAGGTACTTAGTTGAATGAAATGAAGCTGGGGGGGCATGCGCTCTAGCAGTTACGCTTAGGGGGCATCAAGCATAGTTTTATCTTTGTTTCAAGCTTGTGTAAAAATGAAACCACTCTAAAGCATAGTTTTTCTCTGTTTCAAGCTTTTGTAAAAATGAAACCTATCTTGAGTCAATTTCGGTTATTTTCAAGACTCATTAAAATCATGAAAATCCCGAGATTATTTTGCTATCTTTCTATTTCGTAAAACAGTTTTTCATCCGAGTTCTTTTCGTTTTTTCCTCAAGCCAGGAATTGAATTGAAAGTCACTACATGGAGTACATTTTTATCCCTTTTCTTTGAACTCGTTAAAACTTACGAAAAATCAAAACCTTGGAGTCCTCTTTTTAGCCCTTTTCAGACTCTCGAAAATTGAAAAGATTTCCGAGCACTTGATTATTCGAACTCATTAAAGTAAATGAATGATCGTCCTTTCAGTATAAGTTTATCCCTTTTATGGACTGAAATGGACTATTTACGAAAAAGGTATATGTTGACTAATTATGGTCAATAGAGCTCTCTCCTGCATTATTTTATCCTTTTTCGGGCTCGAAAGACTAAATTTACAAAAAATTACACCCATGGAGTTTTCTTAAGTTTTTCTTCTGACTCCCTAAAATTGAAAAACATCGATTTTCTCCTATACTGGACTCGTTAAAATTTAACAGTAAAGGACCTGTTCAATTTTTAAGCGGGAATGAACCACTCCTTCTTAGGGTTCAAATCGTAAACTAAGTTGGACTCATCCGAAGGATGAGCTTATAAACAAGCATATGTTATCCTCCTCAAGCTTGTCAAAAATAAAGAGGTACTTGCCAGAAATGGTGGGGGAAAAGATAGAAAAACAAACCTGTTTGTTACATTTTGATTATTTGAAAAATCATTAACCACTCTTGAACACAACACTTTTGTTCACCTGGGTTGGGAAAATCCTTTACCTAATAGTTAATCAAACCATATTGAAAGTCTTCAGCCGGTTTCTGGGTATTAGATTTGGGTAAATTGTCACCAAACCATCTGCAGTGTCGTTATGTGTTCAAGAGGACAGTTCAAACAAACCATTCATCTACAAAATATTTGTCTTCCATTTTGACCATCCCCGAGCCACCTCCCAATATATTTCTTTCAAAACTCTGGATCTATGATTTCGTGTTGGGGCAATCCTGGGCATGCATCACTTCCTATCGACGACAAATTTTTTATCTAGGAAGCTGATCCAAATCGCCGCACCTTGAAATATGCATGCCTCAATGGCAAGTTTCTCGCCTTTTACTACAGGTTGCATCATTGACCTTCGATCGAATGATTCCATGACATGTTCGACTTCAGCTCATTCATTCACATTTCATGGATTGCACTGAGTACTTTGAGAGCCATTGAAATTACTGGTGGTTACTCTCACACTTGTTAAAAATTTACATTATTGACTGGTAATCAAGTGGTTTCTACCATGTTCGACTTCGACACATTCATTCACATGGATAGGATCGTACTAGTTCGAGAAGCGGAAATGAAGACCCTGGATCTAGTTTCTACCATCCAGGCTACGAGGAATTTTGTTATTCATTTATACAGTGGACTATTCATAAACGCATGGCCGCGCTCCATGCCGTGTCTACACATGTCTATACCGTTGATGTATTTAAAATCATTCCTATACGTAACGCTTAAATCACATAGTTTTGATCCGAGTATGGGAATGCCTAACTCAAATGATGATATGATTATATATATATATTTTGCATTGAATGCTTTTGGCTGTGTTCTGACTGGGGTGTCCACAGGATGATCCTTGAAATGATAAAGTACTTCACTCTTCATATATGATAGACTTCATTTTCATCTATTCCAGACTTCGCACTTTAGGGGGCAATCTGTTGCACTAAAAACTGTCACCTTGACATTCTGCTAACTGTATGAGCTCATTAACACTCATACATGCCTCCTCTGCAAGTCTTACAACCTTTTTTCCTCATTCCAAGCCTTGAAACTGGAGGAAAAACCCTAAAAAATCTCTAAAACTCAGGGTACGCAGGTAACATGAAGCTTGCCTGCGTTCTCGGCTTGGGTACGCAGGTAATACACTGCTTACCTGTGTTCCAGAATGCAGTTTTCCATTTTAATGCCTACGTACCCCCTCCAAAGTAAAAAAAACGAGAAACTAAAGTGAAAAGGTTGAGTTTTGGTCAATTCTAGAAGGTTCTAGATGAGATTTTTTGGGGATGAGTGCGCTTTAATAAGGTTCATGCATCCCTCACCTTAAGGAACTAATCCCTTGATTTGAGGAGCCTATCCCTTTGAAGGAGGATTCTATCCCTTCAAAGGTGGAACCCTAACCTCCTCATCTGCTCTATAAAAGGAGGCATTGGGTAGTCTCAAAGGGAGCTCAAGCTTTATGTGTCATTGATTTGAAGCACTGTTGAGATTTAGACTTCTTTCTACTGAGATTTTGAGAGGAAAGATCACATACCTCTATGTGCTCCTAGAGGAAGAGTGAAAGACTTATCAAAGTAGAGGAGACTCCTGCTTCGGACCCCGGGAAGGCCTTTTCAAACATCAAGGCTAAGGTTGTAAGGTTCTTCTATTATTTTAAGATTAATGCAATCAAGTTTTGTTTTTCTCAATAAATTGTCGTTCAATTGTTTATTTCAATAAGTTGTTGTTTGATTGTTTATTTCATATATTCCTTGATCACTATGATTGGTATGCTTTATAATTATTTGTTATACATGTGCTGTTTAATATTTGTTTATTTGTGATTGCAGGTCGACAAAAGACGACACTTTGTTGCGACAAAAGACGACACTTTCTTGCAACGAAAGAAGTCTTGTTGCGACGGAAGGATTATTGTTGCGATGAAAGAACTCTTGTTGCAACGGAAGGATTATTGATGCGACGGAAGCATTACGACCGCAAATAAGCATTTGGATCTAAGGTAGGATCGACACCTTCATAGCATTTATTTGTAAAACGAATATATTTAGAGAAAGAAAAACTTAGTTGTTCGTTTGTTGCTAGATTGTCTTCTGACACTAGGGAGATCGATCTTGTCTGCAAGATCGATTTATCTGGCCAACACTAATATAATGCAAAGAGACTAAACAAAATACCAAAACATAAAAATAGAATATAAATACGTAAGAGGGGCTTATAAAATTGATTGGAAACAAACCCAAAAGCATCAGCCCTATGAGACTA